>JAJIBD010014700.1:0-23916 GCA_021461705.1 Cryptotis parvus | reverse complement strand
GGGCCACTCACCTGACAAAGGGGCTTACTAGAGGTGATCAAAGTCTAGAGCCACAGTAAAGGAGATTGCTGGCACCTGCGAAGATCACACTACCTGCAGATTCTAAGCAGATTAGGTAATCCCTCCCAAATTCCTATCCTTGAGATTTTGTTTGCTGGAGCCACTTCAAGAACCAAATATTTTGTTGTCAGGATTAAGTGAGGAAAACAGCAGTCACTTCCTGTACTTCAGGATGGAAATCTTTATGGGTGGTTATGAAACTACCCAAAAAGGCTGAGGCATCGAGTGCAGAATAGCGGTGGGCTTTCAGGCGGCAGGGCGCACAGGAGCCAGGATTCCGGCCGCTGCCGCAACTGAGCCCCTGGAAGAACAGCAGAAAGGGCTTTACCTGCTCACATTACCCCCTCGCCCCACTTTATCCCTTGACTCACCGCAGAGTGGTCTCATTTTTTTTCAATGTTTTTCAGTATCTCAAGAGCAACCAGGAATTGTCGGAGAAGCTTGTTGGGTTGCAGCAAGAGAAGGAAACTCTGTGTGAAGAATATGGGCAGGTTTTGAAGCAGTTTGATGCCCATGTAAGGTAAACAGAAAGGTCCCCTCAGAAGAACCCGTGGAGGCTCACTTCTTCCTAACCAGCTGGCTCAGGGCAGGAGGGTTGGGGAGCCCATCCAGGAAACCGTCATGGGGTCCAGGGGGTCTTCTTTGCTCCTGGGGGTTTATTTCCAGGGCTTCACTTGAAAAGTGGATAGCCCAGTTTCTTCCTGAGGAGGTAGGGGAGGGGGAGAAAGGACTGTTTAGCTCTCGGGTGCCTCGCTTTCTTGCTTATCCCCACAACACCCTTCCTATGTTTCTTTGGGGTTCATCTGTATGGGTTGCTTGGGTCTTTGTGTTCCCTGGCCACGCTCGGGGCTGACGACCATCCCCTCTGGCTGATGAACACAGAAGCACAACCACCAGTTCTTTGAAGTCCAAAGCTTTACTTCTTCCAGCTTCACTTCACACCAACTGCTACACACACACCGCCACATCACACTGGCTGACAGACTCACACCAACACATGTGCCTACTCCCAAACTGCAAGAAGCAGAAAAACCTCTGCAGAGGCTGGGGGTAGGGCACAACCAAAGGTCAAAAGTGACTTTTGAGGTATCAACTGGTTTCCTCTTACAAAGTCCCCAGGGACCAAGCCTGCTTCCCAGGCTTATGCAGATGCTAATGCAGAGCACTGCTCTTCTCACTAGTACTAGTAAACAATCATTTCAATATTGTATCTCATTTTCTTATATAAACACAGGAAGAGACAGGCATAATAACTACACCCTAGATGTAGGGTGGTCTTTCACTGGGAGATCATATGATCCAAACTGTTTTTCGTGATCATCTCCCTCCCCCTCAGGGTCCCTGTCTCCAATGACAAACAGCCTTGCCCTGCTCCAAGGCTCTGCTCCTCTGCAAGGCCATTCATGGCTTCTCAGAACAAAGCTGATTCTGGCATTGCTCCAATCTTTTGGGTCAGAGCAAACTTCTTCTAAAAGTAGTCCCATTTCACAGCCAGGGTGGACTCTTTTCCTGGTACTATCCAGTCCCTCGTAGGTACCCATATAGAGGATATTAAAATCAATCCAAGGGCATTGAGACACCAGTTAGAAAATAGAACAGGATGTCCAGGAACAGTCAACTCAGAGTCACACTAACTCACGAATACCTGCCCCCATTCTCTTTTTGTTTCTTATCCTAAACATACACAAAAGTCTGATAAAAAAAAACAATCCCTCATCAGCAATGTGAAAACTCAGGGCTAGTGAGTAGGTGGTCAAACAAGTATTCCAGTAATCCAGTAATCCAGTAAGTAATCCAGTTCCCCCTAATCTGTTTTCCTCAGGAGGGATCAGCCTCTCCCCATTTTAGTTTGTTGTTTCCAGTCACAATTCTTAAACCAAGTTACTGGCCCCAAAGAAGCTTTCCCTGTGCTGCTCACTCGTGCCTGTGACCACACAGAAGTCACCTGCAGCACAGAACATGTAAGACAGTAGAGCTACCAAAATCATGCTCGGTGCATGTGAGATATCAAGGATTTGAACTTATGACCAGATGCTTCCTGGGCCAGAGCTCTAAGCCCTGGTACTATTCTTCCAGGCCCTAAATTTTTTTTTGTTTTTCACAAATAATGGAACAGCAATGCAGATTTTTGGGGGGATATGTATTTAATTTCCCCCTTCATCACTATTACAAGAGATTTGCACACATGCCAAGCTGTGATGCTCCCTAGAGTGCGTGTTTGTGTGTGTGTGGGGGGGAAGAGTCCTGTGTCAGGGCATGGTGGTGGGACATTTGGTGTGGTGCTTTCTCACAGTCACACTCCTTTTGCCCCTGTACACCTGCTCTACAAGGGTGGCACATAGTTGTGGTACTTGTGCACATTCTGCTGGAGTGTGGCCAGAGAGTCACTGCGGTGCTGGCACAGGTACTCACTTCCTGGCTCTTGAGGCTGACAGTACAGTGGGTAGGGCACTTGCCTTGCATCCAGCCAACCCAGGTTTGATCCCTGGCATTCCATATATGGTCCCCCGAGCACTGCCAGGAGCACTGCCCTGAGCATCACCAGGTGTGACCCAAAATCAAAAACAAACATACTTTCTGGCTATGCTGGTGACACAACTCTTAGTGATGCCTGCCAGGACCTGAACCCTTTTAGTGGTGCTGCTCACACACATCTGGCTATGGTGCCTGGGATGAGCTGATTGAGCAGAGCAGGGTTGCCAAGATAGCCCTAGTACATGTAGCAGCCCTGGAGTTTGGACTCAAGACCTTATGCTTGCAAGGGAGGCATTCCCAGTCACTGAGCTCTTCCCCACATGCTTATTACCTCATCTCTGTCAATAAGCAGTTCTGTGACTTGCTTGCATAGGCCATATACAGTTTTGTATCCTCTTAATCTTAATATCTCATATGGATTATGCTTTGTTAACTATAGACTCTGAGTTAGTTTACTTTTTTTTTTCTGCTTTTTGGGTCACACCCAGAAATACTCAGGGGGTTTCTCCTGGCTCTGCACTCAGGAATTACCCTAGCAGTGCTCGGGGGGACCATATGGGATGCCAGGGATCGAACCCTGGCGGTATGGGCTGGCCGCGTACAAGGCAAACACCCTACCCGCTAGTCTATCGCTTTGGCCCATAGTTTACTTAATTCATAAAGTAAAGTTGAGTTGCCTTGCACCAACAATGGCAGACAATTGTTGTAGTCATCCTGTGCAGTTCAGTTGCTCAGGATGACTCCGGGAGCCCTGAGTGTCTTGCTGGTTGCAGAAGAATGCAGCCTTGCAGCAGCTCCCAGCAGGGTTCCCGAGAGAAGAGGCGGCAGCCCGGGGCTCTTGTCTGCCAGCGCAATGGCTGGACGTGCCTCCTGAGTCGGGTCTGGAAACAACCACGTGGGCAGGGTGCCCTGAACACCCACCACAGGGGATCCGACAGCATTCTCAGCAGAGACTTTGTGTCATTCTTCTACTCATGATGGTGTATTCTGTGTAGTCGGCCTAAGATTAATGCCATATTGGTCAGGGGAGATGGCTCAAAAGACTGGAGTGCATGCTAGGCATGTGGGGACCCCAGCTTTGATGCCTGGCACTGTGTGGCCCCCTGAACACTGCCTGATGTGGCCCTGGTGGCCACGACACCCTCAAGCCCAAGCAGCATAGAGCCCCTGACCCCCACCCCAGAGTATCGCTGTCAGGTTCTCGCAGAAAGCAGGTGTGACACATGTCTCCGGGTTATCAGTACAGTGTTGATGGGCTGGTGGTGACCACCTTGGTTCCCAGGGTCTGAGATTGGGGAGCAGGACAGTGTAGGTCATTCTTTGGCCACTGATCAGCATCAGGCTAGGGAGGATTAAATCACAACAGTTCCAGTTAACCCAAAGACACCGGAATCAACCTGTATCACACAGCCCTAATTCAAGAATGACCTATTGGGCCTAGAATTTATAATTGTATTAAGAAAAGCACAAAAAGTGACTGTAGTGTGTATATATATTTTTTTTTAATTGTTGATGTGGGGACGGAGCTAAGCAAATGGGCTGGGGCTCTTTGTTTACCTTCCATGCTACTGGCCCAGATTTGGTCTCCAGCACCCCTTGCAGTTCCCTGAGCCCACGAAGAGTCATCCCTAAGTGCAGAGCCAGAGAGAGCCCCCAAACACTGCTGGGAATGGCCCCAAAGCAAAAAAAAAAAAAAAAAATCGTCGTTGGCATTTTTCACCCTGGACATTGTCCCATATCTCAGCCTGAGATGAGTGCGTGGCTTCCCTCCCGGAGAAGCCTATATATCTCACTTATTCACAAAACTCTCTCCTCTCCCTCTCTCTCTCTCCTACTCTCTCCCTTCATATTTCTCTGAGTAAATTTCTCTGAAACTATTTCTTGTATAATAAGTTCCTAGAAATGGAATTACTAATCATATGGTCTCCCAAGCACTGCCAACAGTGATCCCTGAACATGCCAGAAAAAAGCCCTGAGCACGGCTGGATATGACCCAGACATACCCCCACACACAGAAGACAGACACAGGAACACCCCCATCATCCCTGTTTTACTTCTTCCTCTCTCTGCAGCGATTCTGTCTCTCCTTTTCTTCTCCCCCACCCCCACCCCGACCCCACTTCCTTTCCCCCTGATTTCTGTCTCTCCTAGAATTTTATCTAAGTGGAATTATGCAGCATATAATCTTTTGTTTCTGACTTTTGTTTAAGGGAATCTGCGATTTTTTTTCAGTGTTCACCTAAAACATAATTACTTGTAATCTTATTTTTAATGTCTTTGCTTGCTAGTCTGGGTGACTATTGTTCATGCCCTCTGCCTCTAAGACAGCAAATCCTAACCCTGGAGCGACACAGGCCTAGGTCCCAAGGATCATTCTTTCTTTAAATTCTCCCTGTGCCGTAGCACAGCAGGTAGGGCCTCTTTGTCTTGTAGGGGGCCTAACTGAGTCCAATCCCCAGGATACCATATGGTCCCCTGAGCACCACCAGGAGTTAATTCCTGAGTGCAGAACAAGGAGTAACCCCTGAGCATCGCTGGGTCAGACCCAAAGAGCCAAAAAAAAAATTTTAAATTAATTCTCTCCCTTGTAATTCTGATGTGCACCAAGAGTTAAAGATGACGACTTTAGGAATGAGGATGGAAGAAACTTTCAAAACTCCTGGTTTGTTATGCCCCATCCCAGACCTGCCCAGAATACGCATAGGCAGTCCTTATTCTTCCCATGTTTTCCCAGCCCGTCTTCCAGAGAACCAATTTCTTGCCTTTTTTAGAAGCAGAAATAAGTGAGAGACATCTGGTTTCATTTAAACAAATGAAAGTTGTCCCTACATTTTAGAGTATGAATATCCTGCTGCCCGTAGTTCTTGCTGATAGTTACCAACAGAAGCTGAGGAAATGTGTGAGTTCTACACACAAGTTGGCCATAGTTCGAACCAGCAAGTAAATGCTGTGGGTCATGGCAGGGGTCTGAGTTCACGCTGGCTGTGCTGCGTCAGCATGTCTCTAAGTTACGCACATGACTGTGGAAGGACCCAGAGTGTTGTGCAGAATTCCCCTATTGAAACAAAACCATTGTGAAAAGAGATGGCAGCGTGCTGAGAGAGATGGCCCAACGCACCTCCTTCCTGCTTTGCTTTGCACATGGAAGGCCCAGCTTCAAGCTCCGTGGTCCCCAAGAGCCAGGGGTAGCCCCTCACCACCACCAAGTGTGGCAAAAAAAGCAATTGAAAATATATGTGTGTATATTGGGGCCAGAGTGATAGTACAACAAACAGGGTTTTTCACTTGCATGCAGCTGACCCGAGGTTTGATCCCTATAGTTTGATCCCTACAGTACTCCATATGGTTTCCTGAGCCCACCAGGGAGTGATCCCTGAGTGCAGAGCCAGGATTAAATCCTGAGGACTGCTGAGTGTGGTCAAAAACACACACACACACACACACACACACACACACCATGAATACTAGATAACGACATACAAAAAATACACATGATATAAGTGAAAACAGCTAAAGATTAATATTTAATACTACAATGTATACATAAAAGATGTTATATAACATTGCAATATTTATCATATTAGGAGTTGAGCTTTTTACCTAAATTTTTATGCTCTATATTCTTTTGTTAAGGAATAAGTTTATTTTTTTTTTTTTTTTTTTATGGTCACCATATTGATGCCGAAATTAGTGCGGACACCTGATATGCACAGCGCACTACAGCCCAGAACGCCTGGACTCAAGCGATCCTCTGGCCTCAGCCTCCTGAGTAGCTGGGACTACAGGGGCGCGCACAGGAGCCAGAACCATAGTTTAGCCAGTAGGGCTCTTGCCTTGCATGCAGCCAACCTGGATTCTATCCCCTGGCATTCGATAGGGTCCCCTGAGTAGGTCACCATAAGTAACTCCTGAGTGCAGAGCCAGGAGTAATCCTGATCATCACCAGATCACTTGATCACTTGAATGCCATTATTCATCGATTTGCTCGAGCGGGCGCCAGTAACATTTCCATTGGACCCTATCACGTGCCAATGTAGCCCAATGGCATCTGGTTGATTCAGGAATATGAAGAGCCTCAAACCGTTCCTTCAGGGTCTTTACAAGGAAGTCTGACCATCTCGTAGGTGGGCGGCCACGTGATCTTTTGACATCCCGTGGGATCCAATCGGTAACGGCTCTAGTCCAGCAGTTGTCTCCAAATCGCATTACATGTCCAGCCCATCTGATTTTCGATGCCTTGGCAAACGAGACAGCGTCCCTGATTCTGGAATAGCGACGGAGGTCAGAACTCCGGATTCCTTCTCTCATTTGAGTGAGGCGTAATATTCCAACGCATAGCTCTTTCGATTCCTCTCTGGGGAGACCCGAATAGCATTCTCATCCCTGCTTTCGTAGGGCCCAGGTCTCTGAGGCGTATGTTAATGCAGGGAGAACGGTGGAGTCAAAGAGATGTGCCCGGAGCTGGAGGTTCTTTGTCCTTTTTAGCTATTTCTTCGATGCCTTTGAAGGCATTACATGCCGCTCCCTTCCTCCTGCGCAGCTCAGGTTTTAGGTCGTTCATCATGTTGACTTCTCGACCTAGGTACACATAACTGCTGCATTCAGAGATATTTGTTCCATTGAGAGTGAATGGGGCTCTGGAACTAGTTCATTTTTCATGAACATAGTTTTCTTCAGATTCAGCTGTAGACCTATCTTTCCACATTCTCGGTCGAAGTCAGCCAGCATTTGTGCCGCTTGGCTAATGTTTGGTGTTATTAGAACAACGTCATGAGCGAAGTAGAGGTGGTGTAGTTGCTGACCATCTATCTCACTCCCATTCCTTCCCATTCTAATTGTCGCATGATGTTCTCGAGGGTGGCGCTGAAGAGTTTTGGTGAAATGGTATCACCCTGTCGAACCCCTCTTTTGACATCAATGATCACTTCTTTGTAGAATGGTGAGATCCTAGTGGTGAATCCGTAATACAGCTCACGAAGGATCTTGATGTATTGGGTTTGAACACCCTGTTTGGCTAGGGCTTCGATGACCGCTTCAGTCTCCACAGAATCAAAGGCTTTCTGTAAATCAATGAACGTGAGACAGAGCGGCATCTTGTACTCCCTACAAACCTCAATGAGCTTGGTTACTGTGTGGATATGGTCGATTGTGCTGAATCCTTTCCGGAAGCCTGCTTGCTCGCATGGTTGTCCTTCATCTAGTGTTCTGCTAATCTTGTTCAGGATGACTCGTGTAAACAGCTTGTAGATGACGGACAACAGGCAGATGGGGCGATAGTTGCCAATGTCGTGAATGTCTCCCTTCTTGAATAGTAGAACTGTCCTGCTGGTTTTCCATTGGGAGGGCACCTTGCATTCGGACAGGTAGCGTGTGAAGAGCCAAGCTAGTGTATTGATGAGTACCGACGGCAGATTCTTCAGGTGTTCGGGTCTGACTTTGTCTGGGCCTGGTGCTGTTCCCTTCTTTACCGACGAGATGGCATGTCTGATTTCAGAAGGGAGAACGTTGGGAATGACATATCCATCCTGTGGAATTTGGTATGTGGGCAGGTGGATGTGGCTATCAAAGAGATTTGAGTAGAAGTCATGAATAATCTTCTCCATTGCCTTTCTGGAAGATGTGATATATCCATCAGGGCATCGGAGGGCAGTCATCTTGGTCTTATAGTTGGCGAAGGACAGGTGGGCGGTGCGAATGCTTTTCCCGGCTTCTGCTGCATCTTCCAGTATTTCTGCTCTTCTGTCTTTGAGGTCTTCTTTTATCGCTTCTCTGCACCGTTTAGCAAGCTTGGACGTTAGCATTTGGTCTCCTGAGGCTCGTGCCTTGCCATGTTGGCGAATGAGCTCGAGAGTTTCTGAAGACAAGCGTCCTTTTGTGTCTTTCTCTCTCTCGGCATTCTTTGCACAATCATGGAGGTGCTGAACCAGTCGGTTGTATTCTTCATCGATGTCATCAATGGTGGTATCTTCCCATGTTGCTGCAATGGTGCCAAAGAGTTCCCAGTTGGTGGTCGTTCTGGGAGTTCTCTTCTTAAATTTTGCAGCCTTTTCTCCCCGTTGCGGGAAGTAGAATTTTGCACAAAGGAGACGGTGGTCCGATCCTGTTTGGAATTTGGGGACGACAGCAACATCGGTCAGACAAAACCGTCGATTGAAGATGATGTGGTCAATTTCATTGTGGAACTGTCCACCAGGAGATTCCCATGTCCAATGTTTCGCTTCAGCCTTCTGGAACTGTGAGTTCCCATGAATGGTCTTGGTGGACATGATGAACTCAGATAGTCTCTCACCCTGTTTGTTCCATTCTAGGCCATGGGTCCCGATGTGGAGTTCTTCAGCTAATCTTCTCGGTCCTATCTTGGCATTAAAATCACCGACTATGATCTTGTAGAAGGTGTGATCTTTTTTTATAGAACTCCTCCAGTTCCATGTAGAATTTCTCAATTTCATCTCCTTTGTATGTGGATGTTGGTGCATAGAAAATGAAGATAGAAATTGCTGGCAGTGGGCCACATCTCTTCAAGTGTAATCGTCCTATCCGGTTTGTTAGGCATTCAAATGAATCAATGTTGACGGCCATGTTCGTGTTGACAAGGACACCAATGCCACCGACGCCTCTTTCGTTGCATGTTCCAAGGAACAATTCTTCTCCAGTGTCAAATACAGCATGATGCGACTGACGCCTCCTCGTCTCAGTCAGACCAATGATGTTGTACTTGATCTTTTGCGCTTGCACCATCAGATCCTCGATATATGCTTCCGATGCCAGCATACGTGCATTGAAAGTACAGACAGTCATTTTAGTCCTTCTTCGTTTTGGCAGCCTAGGATGGTCAAGAAATTTTATCAGGCACTGCTTGTTCGCCTTTCTTACTGCTGCCATATTAAGGGCTCTTTCGGGGTCAGGAAAATAAAACATTTTTGTTACTGGTTTTGGCATATCGAACACACATCGGACAGCTTTCCAGGCTCTATACTCTGCATTACTATACTCTCATTACTTTGTGGGGCTCTTTCAGAGGGGTGGGTAGAATATTCACAGCAATTTGGAGGTAAATTGTGCGGCCGCTTGGTGGCCGCGCCAATGGGGAAAACTGGTTTCTGCTCTGCCGGGTGGGTGTATCTGTGTCTGTGGCTCAAGCATTCCTGGGCTTGAAATACTCTCCTCTGAAGGGCGGGTCTCTGCAGGGTGGGTCCTTGTAGGCTGGGTTTCTGACAAGCCGGGCTGGAGACTGGATTAATCTTTGGGTGGAGATCTTACGAGCTGCGGAGTGTGGATGGTGAAGATCGCTGCCAGCAAGTTGTGGGGGTTTCTCTGGGCTCTTCTGAGGCTCCATCGGGATGGTGGGCTCGGGTTGGAAGTTGTTCTCGTGGTCCATGGAATGCAGGGGGTTCAATGGGGAAAAGCTGGTTTCTGCTCTGCCGGGTGTATCTGTGTCATCACCAGATATGGCCCAGAAAACAAAATAAAACTATGCATGTAATAGTATTACACACACACACACACACACACACACACACACACACACACACATTTTAGTAGTCCAAGTGGGAGAATAAGAGAGACAGCAGACCCGAGCTATAGTACAGCAGGTAGGCACTTACCTTGCACATGGCTGACCTGGGTGAGATCCCTGGTATCCTCAATGCAGAGACAGAAGTAACCCCCTGAGCATCACCAAGTAATGCCCACTCCCCACTACCCCCACCAAAAAAATAAATAATTACAAAAGTCTAATTCAGAAGCATACACATTTATTGAGGGGGCGGAGCAATAAGACAACAGGTAGGGTATTTGCCTTGCACACAGCTGACCTGGGTTCAAGCCCCGGCATCCCATATGGTCCCCCTGAGGACCACCAGGAGTAATTCCTGAGTGCAGAGCCAGGAGTAACGTCTGAACACTGCCAGGTGTGCGAATTTTTTTTTAAGTGATGTCCCAAGTGAATAAATAATAAAATAGGAGAGACAGCAGCTCTCTGGCATGGAAAACTTAAGACCTGGTTTTCAATACTCAGGAGAGGATGGGTAAAAAGAAATACATGTGGGATTTCAGGTTACTTCCCTCTGTGCTAGGAGTCCCCACTCCCCACCACACCACACCACACCCACCTGTATACCCTGTCTTCGTGATCAGAGGATCTCTGGACGCCTACACAAAACCTAGGTTCTATTAGCAGAAGAGGGGAAAAAAGGGCCATACCACACCTGAAGGCCACAAATAAACTGCTGGTAGTGAAGCGGTGGCCACAGTGGCCCTCCCAGATACATCTGGAGCTTTCTCCCAGTCTTCAGCTTGCATCAGACCATCACCCCCAACCCCAGGCAACTGAAGCCTACTAAGGCACGGAGCTCCCAGGGGCCAGAGAGACGGCTCAGTAAATGAGAGCACACTTTGCATGCAGGAGGCCTGGCTTTGATCCCCAGCATCACATGTTTCCCTGAGCCCACCAACAACAACCTCCCAGATTTTAAAAATAGAGCATATATGGGGCTGGAGTGATAGGCCAGCGGGTTGGGTGTTTGCGACACGGCCAACCCAGGTTCGATTCCCGCATCCCATATGGTCCCCCCAAGTACACAGAGCCAGGAATAAACCCTGGAGCATTGCTGGGTGTGACCCAAAAAAGTAAAAAAAATAATAATAAAAAATAAAAAATAGAGCATATAATGACTTTTTAGCTGCACATTTGTCACCATCATCCAATCATTTTTCAAACATTAAAACATTTAATTACGTAAAAAAAGAAGCCCTTAGCTCTCAGTGCCCTCTTCTCATTCCCAGCCCAAATTCACTAGTCTTCCTCCTTTCTCATTTCATTTGCATATTCTGCACATTTATGAAATGGAGTCATTAAATGTGCTCTTTGGAACTAATTTCTTTAACCAACACAGTGCTTTCAAGGTTAGCCTAACCTCGGCATTCAGCCTTAGTTCTTTTTTTAACCTATATAGTCAAATTATGCAGGTCTGCCTTGATATCTGAAAATAGAACATTCCCGAGGCCAGAGTGATAGCACAGCGGGTAGGGCGTTTGCCTTGCATACGGCCAACCCAGGTTCGATCCCTGGCATTGCATGTGATCCCCCAGCACCGCCAGGAGTAATTCCTGAGTGCAGAGCCAGAAGTAACCCCTGAGCATCGCCAGGTGTGCCCAAAAAGGAAAAAAAGAAAAGAAAAGAGAGGAGAGAAAAAGAAAGGGAAGGATGGAATGAGGGAGGGGGAGAGAGAGAGAGAGAGAGAGAGAGAGAGAGAGAGAGAGAGAGAGAATAGGACATTCCCATTTCAACTGAGTTGCTAGGTTACTTCAGGGTCTGAAAATGCTTGATTTTTTTTTTTTTTTTGCTTTTTGGGTCACACCCAGCGATGCTCAGGGGTTACTCCTGGCTCTGCACTCAGGAATTACTCCTAGTGGTGCTCAAAAGACCATATGTGATGCTGGGGATTGAACCCAGGTCGACTGCATGCAAGGCAAACATCCTACCTGCTGTACTATTGCTCCAGCTCCAATGCTTGTTTTTTCTAATTAATGGTAAAGAGACCCCCCAAGTAACCTACCAAACTGAACCAAATTAGCAATGGTCTACTTTCGGATAGAGAAGAAAATCCTGTATCCCAATGTGTCCTTATAGCTATATTGTTTCTCTATTGTTCAGTTAATGGAAAGTCAGTGCTTCTAATTCTGGGGACTATGAGCAGCCCTGTGATACGCCAGCTTGCTATATGGACATCTGTTTTCTTTTCTCTTCCGTACCTAGAGTCAGATCACTGTTGTGTACATGGTGTCCTCATCTGGGCAGCTACCAGGCTTTCCAAAGAGTTTGCACCATTTGCACTCCTACCCACAGGGCTAGAAGGCCCCGTTGATCTACCCCTCATCTATTATTTTATTACAGCATTTATTATTCTCTTTTTGCTTTAGTCACCCTAAGGGTGGTATCGCGTTACATGATTTGGACTTGTGTTTCCTTAATAGCTAATGATGATGAACACCTTTGTTTCTATTGACAACTCATATTCATGTTAAAAATCAGAGCTGTGTATAGATTTGTTATTGAGAATTCCAGCCTCAAGACAAGGACTGAGAGCAAACCCAGTGATCTTCCAGATAGCTAGACAAGATGGAGGTGATACATCCCCTTTTATCTCCATCTAAGGGTCTGGCCAACAAGAAGCATTTGTCGTGAATAACTGAGCTAGCAGAGCAGGATTCTGAATTTAGATGTCAGAAATAGGAAGTTATGGAGTTTTCTTTAAATTTCATTCTAACACTATAGCTAGGACATAACCACCCGCTCAAGATCACAGTGGGCCAGGAGCCTCAGGTCCCTGGGGATCACCAAACCTGTTGTGATTTAGCATGTCCTTGTTCTGTATCTGTCCACTGGGGGGTAAAAGTGCTGCAGATGTGAGCAGAGGAGAGACCCCCCGTTGGTACCCTGACAAGGCAAGAGGACCCCCACTTAGGGCCTCTGCAGAGGCAGGAAGAGGCTCACTGTGCTCAGGAGCACCCGTGTTTAAATTTACCCCCACAGACACTATAACGAGAAACATCACTGCCACAAAATCAAGCTTCGCGGAGTCAAGGATCATTGGGCTCAGGAAGTAGAACAACGAGATGAGAGGAATTAAACTACTTGAAAATGAAGTTTTTGCCCCTACGACAACAGAATGAAAAGGGTGAGAGCAAACACAGATGACAGGCTCACCACTGAAGCCGGGCTCAGGCATGGAGTGAGGCCCTGGTCATCTTATTTCCTCAGTCTCTTTGTAGCCCATCTCTGTTCCCTGCCTCCTTTCACTGTGAGTTCTTCCCAACCCTGGGTAGAAATCTATGACTGAGAGTGGTGCTAAATCATATCAACACTGAAAATGCTGACCTATCAGCACTGACAGCTCATGATCAGTGTGTTACCTTCAATGCATGTAGGCTGGAGAGATAGGACAGTGGGTGGGGCCCTTGCCTTGCACGCATCTGACCAGGTTTGATCTGTGGTTAAAAATTATCCCTGAGTGCAAAGCCAGGACTAGGCCCTGAGCACCACCAGGTGTGGCCGTAGAGCAAACATCAACACAAAAATGAAATCAAGGTAAGAGAAGATAAGGTAAGAGAAGATAGTAGCTTGGATTTTTTTTTACTGCTTGTCTATTTGCCACTGATTTGAAAAGACTCTGATCCAAGTTAAACTGTCAAGTAGGAAATAACATGGGAAGGTTACAGAGCAAGCAGCAGACAGGTTACCAGGCCTCCAGAAACAGTGGTCTTCCCCAGTGCTGATTCACCCTCGCCCAACCTACCTCCAGGCCTAAGCTGGCCTCGCATTCAGAGGGCCCTGTGTCTTCCTTCCTTCTGACTTCTGCAGAATACTTCCCCCAAATTCATGTCTCCCTGCAGCTTCAGAATGGTACCTAACGTTTAAATAATGTCTTTGCAGGTGTCATGAGACAAGGCCATGTTGGTTTTTGTGAACCCTAATCCTGTGTCCTTACAAGAGGAGAAAAGGAGGGGCTTGAGGCTGTGGTTCACGTAGAAGACCACATACCCTGCGGGTGCAAGACTTGGGTTGATCCCTGAGCACTTCCCAATGTGGCTCCTACAAACAATAATCCAGGGAAAAAAGGAAAAGACACCCACAGGGGCATGCAGGTGGAGGCAGCCTGTGCTGATAGAGGCAGCCTGGAGAGTGCAGCCACAGGCAGGCACCATGACATTTGCTCACACCCACCAGAAACTAGACAAGAGGCAGGGAACAACTTCTGCAGAGCCAGAAGAACTCAGAAACACCTTGGTTTTTAGACCTTTAGCCTCCAACACTGAGAAAATAAAATCTAATTGCTTTAAGCTGCCCAGTTTGCTAATGTGTTATGGCAGCATGAATAAACAAGTTTATCTACGTAGAGAACCACAGATATCTATGAAATCCACGAGGCTAAGAGGGAGTTGGTCCTGGGGCCAGGGATGTGGCTTTTGCATGTGTATATCATGTACAAGGGCCCCAAGTTTGGCTCCTAGCATGATAGGGGTGGAAAGGAGCAATAAAAAGGGAGGGAGGGAGGGAGAGAGAAAAGAGAGAGAGACTGTTTTGGCTTGCTGCATTGGAAGAGTACTGTGGTTTTGCGCCTGAGTCGAGCCCTTGCCTAGTCATTCTGTGACCTTACACAATCCAAATTCCATTGTCCTCATCTGTGAAGTGACAGGATAACCAACTACCTACAAGGTTTAGGATGATCAAATATGAGATGCCTAACGTGGTGTCTGACACTCATATATTTTCATGGATGCCCTCTGAGAGCATGTAAAAGCATGCCGGGTTCCCAAGAGAATGTGTTAGTAGAATTGGAACTACCTGGAAGACTAAGGGAGAGCTTTCAATGGCAGTGGTGCAGAGTTGCAGGTCGTGAGTTTATACCAGCTAACAGCATTGCTTTGGAAAGCTTCGTTCCTCACCGTCTCTTCTTACAGAGCTAGTAAGTCCTCTGACTGTTGTCCCCAAGCCAGATTTCATCAAAATATTTTTATCCTTTTATTGGAGCAGGCATCCTGATTTTTTTTTGTTTCTAACAATTTTGGTATTTCTAGAGATCTCACCCAATTTCCATTATGACCACTTACAAATGCATAGAGTGTATCATTCCACGCAATGGCTGCTTCCAATTCTAACTCTAAGTATATTTACATGTGAGCAGAAAAGATAACTGTTAGACATTAGAGGGTCCTGAATGAAGGACCAACACTGGAATGGGGAGCCAAGAGAGCCCAATGGGCTGGAGTGCCAGATTTGTATGTGGGAGGCCCAGGTTGAATCTCCAGTGCCACATGCTTCCCTGAGCACCACTGGAACAGCCCCCTACCCATGGAGCTGGAAGTAGCGCCTGAGCACTGCCAGGTATGACTCATAAAATATGGAATTAATATATAACATATATAATCTTATAATTCTTTAATAACAAATGGGCCTAGAGGATAGAGCAGAGAGTTAGTACAGGGGATAATGCACTTGCTTTACATGTAGCCAGACCTGGTTTGATCCGTGGAACTACATATATGGTCCTCTAAGTACCACCAGAAGTGACACACCATCACTGCTAGGTGTGACCAAAATAGGCAAACAAGTTAATTAGTGTAGGTAGGTAGGTAGGTGAGGTAGGCAGACAGACAGACAGGCATGCAGGCAGGCAGGCAGGCAGACAGTCAGACAGACAGGCAGGCAGGCAGACAGGCAGACGCAGGCAGGCAGGCAGGCAGACAGGCAGACAGGAGCAGGCAGGCAGGCAGGCAGGCAGACAGGCAGACAGACAGGCAGGCAGACAGACAGGCAGACAGGCAGGCAGGCAGACAGGCAGACACAGGCAGGCAGGCAGGCAGACAGACAGGCAGGCAGGCAGGCAGGCAGGCAGGCAGGCATGCAGGCAGACAGGCAGGCAGACAGGCAGACAGACAGACAGGCAGGCAGGCAGGCAGGCAGGCAGGCAGGCAGGCAGATAGATGTGTCACATCTGCAGTCTTTCTTATGGACTCAGGAGAACACATGGGAAGCTAGGATCAAACCCGGGTTGGTCACTTGCAACTTTTCCGCTGTACTATTGCTCTGGCCCCAGAACGATCTCTATTAGTACCTTGTTTTGGGATCACGAACAAGCCGTTTTCAGAAGCCACTCCCAGCTCTGTGCTTGGGGATTGCTCCCTCCAGTGCTCAGGACACCAGACTCCCCACCACCACCAAAAGACCAAGATTATAAAGAGAAAAAGTATTATACAGAAAAAAATTTCAATTTGGCACTTAAGATATTTGAGTAGCATTGATTTGTATTTTGATCCCTGTGGGAAAAGGAATAGTATCTTGCTGTAAATTAGCTGCTCATATCATTTTAAGTGTTAACAAAAAACAGGGGTCAAAGAGATAGTACACTGAGTAGGACATTTGCCTTACACACGGCCGACCTGGATTCAATTCCTGGCACTACATATAGTCCCCTGAGCACCATCAGATCTGGCCCCCAAAAAAGAAATGCTAACCAAACGAATAATTAAGTGTCCCCCACCAAAAAAGTGCATGCTATAAAAACAGCAAAATGAATAGTATCTAACAGTGTCAATAAACAGGAAAACAAGTTAGAAGACCAGAGAGCAAAAGAGGAAGTGATATGAAGCTTGGATATTGGCAAGTGCTCTTAGTCTTCTCGTTCTTTATCATGTTGCAGTAATTAGGGGGTTTGGTTCATCCCTAGGAGAAGGTATTCCAGGACCATGTCACTTCCCAAAATGATATTCTGCTCCAAGAAAAAAAGAAACTTCTGGAGCAACTCACAGAGAAGGAAGAATTGCTCCACAGCAACAAGTGGGTAATCACATCAGTCCAGAGCAGGTAGGTGTGGTCCTGCCAAGGATCTCCACAAAGAGGATGTTTCTGCCTCTACAAAAGTCATCACAGGGCCGGAGCGATAGTCCAGCGGGTAGGGCGTTTGCCTTGCACGCGGCCGGGCCTGTGCTGGCCCGGGTTTGATCCCTGGCATCCCATATGGTCCCCTGAGCACCGCCAGGAGTAATTCCTGAATGCAGAGCCAGGAGTAACCCCTGAGCATTGCCGGTGTGACCCAAAAAGCAAAAAAAAAAAAAAAAAAGTCATCACAGAGACTGGCCTTCAAGCGTGCAGCCTATCTCAAACTGTTGCCCTCCTCTCTGCTGGTTTGGGCAACTCATGCACGTGGCAGAAGTGAAGCTACACAGAGTAACATGCATTTGCATGTGTTGGTGTGTGTGTGTGTAGGGTGGAGTGGGGGAGTTGGCCCTGCATATAGGCAATTTCCCACTGTCACTGATACCCTGAGGACCCACTGTTTAGATTTTCCTTTGTGATTTGATACTCAGTTTTTATCATTTGATAAGCCAAGAGAGAATAAGAGTCTTCCAGGTGGAAATTCACAATGCAGTAAATGATAATCATAAATATACCCAAGCAGGTAAGAATTTCCATACCAGAAGCCAGACAGATCGCTTGGAGGAATGGAGCACACACAGGGAGTGGAGCACACACAGGGAGTGGAGCACATGGGGAGTGGAGCACACACAGGGAGTGGAGCACATGGGGGAGTGGAGCACACACAGGGAATGGAGCACATGGGGAGTGGAGCACACAGGGAGTGGAGCACACACAGGGAGTGGAGCAAACACAGGAGTGGAGCACATGGGGAGTGGAGCACACACAGGGAGTGGAGCACACACAGGGAGTGGAGCACACACAGGGAGTGGAGCACACGGGGAGTGGAGCACACACAGGGAGTGGAGCACACACAGGGAGTGGAGCACATAGGGAGTGGGGCACACACGGGTGGAGCACATAGGGTGGGGCCTCACAGGGTGGGAACACAGGGAGTGGAGCACACAGAGGGGTGGAGCACACACAGGGAGTGGAGCACATAGGGAGTGGGGCACACACAGGAGTGGAACACACAGGAGTGGAGCACAGAGGGAGTGGAGCACACACAGGGAGTGGAGCACATAGGGAGTGGGGCACACACAGGGAGTGGAGCACACGGGGAGTGGAGCACAGAGGGAGTGGAGCACACACAGGGAGTGGAGCACATAGGGAGTGGGGCACACACAGGGAGTGGAGCACACAGGGAGTGGAGCACACACAGGAGTGGAGCACACACAGGGAGTGGAGCACACACAGGGAGTGGAGCACACGGAGTGGAGCACACACGGAGTGGGGCACACACGGAGTGGAGCACACGGGGAGTGGAGCACACACAGGGAGTGGAGCACACGGTGGGTGGAGCACACGGGAGTGGAGCACACGGGAAGTGGAGCACACAGGGAGTGGAGCACACGGGGAGTGGAGCACACACAGGAGTGGAGCACACACGGAGTGGAGCACTGGGGGAATGGAGCACACACAGGGAGTGGAGCACAAGGGGAGTGGAGCACACACAGGGAGTGGAGCACACGGGAGTGGAGCACACGGGAGTGGAGCACACACAGGGAGTGGAGCACACGGGGGTGGAGCACACGGAGTGGAGCACACACAGGAGTGGAGCACACGGGAGTGGAGCACACACAGGGAGTGGAGCACACAGGGAGTGGAGCACACACAGGGAGTGGAGCACACACAGGGAGTGGAGCACACGGAGTGGAGCACACACAGGGAGTGGAGCACACACAAGGAGTGGAGCACACACAAGGAGTGGAGCACACGGTGGAGCACACATGGGAAGTGGAGCACACACAGGGAGTGGAGCACACACAGGAGTGGAGCACACGGGAGTGGAGCACACGGGGAGTGGAGCACACACAGGGAGTGGAGCACACGGGGGGGTGGAGCACACGGGGAGTGGAGCACACACAGGGAGTGGAGCACACAGGGAGTGGAGCACACGGGGGAGTGGAGCACACACAGGGAGTGGAGCACACAGGGAGTGGAGCACACGGGAGTGGAGCACACACAGGGAGTGGAGCACACAGGGAGTGGAGCACACGGGAGTGGAGCACACACAGGGAGTGGAGCACACACAGGGAATGGAGCACACGGGAGTGGAGCACACACAGGGAGTGGAGCACACGGGGAGTGGAGCACACACAGGGAATGGAGCACACAGGGAATGGAGCACACGGGGAATGGAGCACACGGGAATGGAGCACACAGGGAGTGAAGCACACGGGGAGTGGAGCACACACAGGGAGTGGAGCACCCGGGAAGTGGAGCACACAGGGAATGGAGCACACACAGGCACTTGTCCCCGAACCCCAGCACCACATGGCCCTCAAAACACTGGATATAGCCCTGGTAGCTTCGAAGCCCCACTGTGTGGGCTGGCGGCTCCCACACCAGCGTCCTGAGCAGCCTGTGCCACTGGTGAGAACCCCAGACCGCCAAGTCGGGCATCGCCGGCACTGCTGCTGTAAACTAGTCTGTCCTCTAGCCCAAGCCTCCTCTCCTCTATAAGAAACTTTAATTACCATCAAACGTTTTCTCAGAGCACAGAATCCGAGCGGAGACTGTGTTGGTCTTAACAGTGTCCCCAGGGTAGGTAAGGACTGGATTAGCGCTTCGTTAACACTGTGCTGAGCTCTGCTCTGAGTTCTCCAGTCCGGCAGCCTCCCCTGGGGCCGAGCAGAGGTGAACCAGGCACTGGAAGGCTCCTTTTCCTGCTGCTCTGAACACAAAGCCACTCCCCAGCCCCCTCCTTGCTTGCAGCCGTGTGTCTGCTCCATACCAGCCACGGCCTTTCTCAAGCCATGCCCTGAGTCCTGACTGCACCTGCTCTGTGGAGTGACTGTGTGAAACTAGAAGGAGGTGCAGACCGTGAAGCTACACTATTTGAGCAATGCAGAGTGCCCTCATCAGCCGACCCATAGGGTCCTGTCCCCCCTTAAGTTTCCAAGGGCTGGAATTGTGCCCTTCACCCTCTTGCATATAAAAATAGTTCTATATAGCTCTATATTATATTGCATTGGTGCCTCACGGCTTCATACAGGTCAGAGACTTATTCCGCTTTATTTGTCTTGGAATGAGATAAGAATGATTCTGCCATAGTTGGTCCTAAAATCTAAATGTAGGGCCAGAGCAATAGTCCAGAGGGTAAGGCGTTTGCCTTGCATGCAGCCCGGGTTCGAGCCCCCAGCATCCCATATGGTCCCCCAATCACTGTCAGGAGTAATTCCTGAGTGCAGAGGCAGGAGTAACCCCTGAGCAATGCCTAGTATGACCCAAAAAGTAAATAAATTAAATAAATAAATAGAATTTAAAAATAAATAAAATAAAATCTAGTGAGCTAACACCCAGAGCTAGTGGGAAATGGGACATGGGTCTTAGTAGTGATCAAGAAACGTGTATTTATGCCTCTGGTTTATGCCATTCTTAGAGCATCTTTCCTGGATAAAGAAAATAAGCAGTTGCAAGAAAACAGTCTGCGGCTCACCCAGCAGGTCGGACTCTTGGAACGCATTCTCCGGAGCATGCAGCTGTGCACAGGCGAGGTAAGAAGGTGCTGTGGGGCCTTCACTGGAAGTTGCCTCTAAGGTGGCTGATTCTCGCTTTCTTCTCTGCAGCCTGTGCGTGTTCCCATGATAGAGTCTGGGAAAAACACACTGGCTGTGTCCATGGCAACAGAACCCGAGGCTCCTTGGGGCCAGCTTTGTCTTTGCTTGGTCAACTTTCCTTAACCCGCTTCCTCTGTGACTGTAGCGAAAGTTGTGTGTAACTCATACCTTCTTCCTTAGCACATGGCATCCTGAGAGACAAGGATCCTCTCTCTTACATCACTGTAGTTGGGGGAGAGATGCGCCACAAACCCTTTAGAATGAATAAAGGTTTCCACAAGTACATCTCACTCCTGACAACTACGTTTTACATATTTTCTACCAGACCAATCTGAGAGATGAAACTAAGGACTTGAGCCAAAGGGATACCGCAGGGATACTGCAGTTTCCTTGCACTGCACCAGATTTAATCCTTGCAGCCTATATGGTCGCCTGAGTGATTCCTGTGTGCAGAGCCAGGAGTAACCCCTGAGCATAGCTGAGTATGGCCCAAAACCAAAGGGGGAAGGTGGGAGAGCAGAAAGCCAAACTAGGCTGGACTGACAAGGAGCCAAGTCAAGGAGGACATCTGGGTTAATGAAAAGCAGTTAAATTCCCCAAATCCAAGCAAGCAATAGCCACTTTTTTTTTTTTTTTTTGCTTTTTGGGTCACACCCAGTGACACTCAGGGGTTACTCCTGCTCTTTGCTCAGGAATTACTCCTGGTGAAGCTTGGGGACCGTATGGGATGCTGGGGATCAAACCCGGGTCAAGTGCATGCAAGGCAAATGCCCTATCCACTGTGCTATCGCTCTGGCCCCCAAGTAGCCACTGCTTGAAAGAAGCTACTAGTGATGTAGGTTCAGGCATTGTCCAAAGTACAGTAGCTGAGTAAGTCAGCAAAAGGGACTACAGTGAGCAGAATTGCATCCAGCACCAAGGAGAAGCTGCTTGCTCTCTTCCCTGGCTTATCTCGTCACTTACCAGATATTTCTTCCGGGATATGTAATAGCAGATCCTACTAGATGGATGTTATTGTTATGAGCATAAGAACTGCAGCCAGGGGCGGAGGCGATAGCACAGCGGGTAGGGCGTTTGCCTTGCACACGGCTGACCCAGGTTCGATCCCTGGCATCCCATATGGTCCCCTGAGCACCGCCAGGAGTAATTCCTGAGTGCAGAGCCAGGAGCAACCCCTGAGCATCGCCGGGTGTGACCCAAAAAGTGAAAAAAAAAAAAGGAACTGCAGCCTTATTTTGCCATACCCAGTGATGCTCAGGGGTTACTCTTAGCTTTGCACTCAGGAATCGCCTCTGGCTGTGTTCAAGGCACCATATGGATGCAAGGATTGAACCTGGGTCAGAGGCATACAAGGCAAGAGTCCTACCCACTATACTATCTCTCTGGCCCAAGACCTGAACCTTGTTTGCTCACAAGAGAAGTAATTATTTCTAGGTTTTGTTTTGCTTTGCTTTTTAAAATTTTGTCAAAAGTAAAACAACTAAAATTCACATGGCTTTGTTTTACTGTGCCTTCCTTACTAACTTCCCTGACTTTCCTATTTCTCCCTCCCACACACCCAACATGTGTTTAGCTAAAGTTATTTTATTTTTAAAAATTGGGAAGGGTGACAGAGACTACAGCAGGTCAGGCACTTGCCTTGCATGCAGTCAACCCATATTCAATCCCCAGCACCTGATATGGTCCCCTGAGCACTGGCAAGAGTGACCCCTAAGCACAGAGCCAGTAGAAACCCTGAATAATTAAAAAAAATTTTTAAACATTAAAAATTTTTTATAAATTTGGGGCCAGAGCGATAGCCCAGCCGGTAGGGCATTGCCTTTGCACGCAGCCAGCCTGTGCCGGCCCGGGTTCGATCCCTGGCATCCCATATGGTCCCCGAGCACCACCAGGAGTAATTCCTGAGTGCAGAGCCAGGAGTAACCCCTGAGCGTCACCAGGTGTGACCCAAAAAGCAAAAAAAAAAAAATTATAAATTTGTTTGGTTTGGGGACATTCTCAACCAAGGTGAGGGGGCTGTAGAAATAGTATACAGCAGGTAGGGCACTTTCCTTGCACATGCCTGATCTGGGTTTGATCCCCAGCATCCCATATGGTCCCCCAAGCACCACCAGGAGTAATTCCTGAGTGCAGAGCCAGAGTAACCCCTGAGTACCACCGGTTGTGACCCAAAAACAAAAACAAGCTTAGCTCTTACTCCTGCCTCTTTGCTCAGGGAATCACTCCTGGAACTGGTTGGTGGACCAGATATGGTGCTGAGGATCGAAGCAGAGTTGGCCACATGCAGGTCATGTGGTTATCCAAACCTCTATCCCACCTCTCAACATTTTAACTAAAATGTAAGCTCATATCTGAAACTAGGTTGAGTGATATACTGACTCTTTCTGGGTCTCTTCATGTATATATATTAGGTGTATACCTACTTATCAAAATATAATTATTAAGATTTCTTTTGACATTTTTGGAGTCACCCAATTATTTAACATCATTTCCAGTTATTTATATCTTTGTTAAGCTGTCACTGTTATTGGCTATATGTCACTCACATTTGTTTAATCATTCATTCAGCAAACATTAATCAATTCTGAAAACTATCCTATATCTTAGGAATATGAAGATTGACTATTTTCAGAAGTCTTCTGTCCAGTGGAGAAAGACAGACATATTCAGGAATAAGAACTATATTACTTGGGGCCAGAGTGATAGTACAGCTGTAGGGCATTTGCCATGCACACGGCCGACCAAGTTTGGTCCCCAGCGTCTCCATATGGTCCCTGAGCACTGCCAGGAGTAATTCCAAAGTGCAGAGCCAGGAGTAACCCCTGAGCAATGCCAGGTGTGACCCAAAAAGCAAAAACAAAAACAAAAAAAACAAAAAAAACCCTAAAGTACTGAAAGTGGGGCGGAGTGATAGCACAGCGGGGGAGGACATTTGCCTTGCATGTGGCTGACCTGGATTTGATCCCCAGCATCCCATATGGTCCCCTGAGCACCACCAGGAGTAATTCCTGGGTGCCAGGAGTAACCCCTGAGCATTGCTGGGTATGACGCAAAAAAAAAAAAAAAAAAGTACTGAAAGTATTTATCTAAATGTTTATTAGGAACAATTGGTTTGATATTCACAATACTGTTTTCAAAGAGATATATTTACATTGGTCAAGATGTAACACATTGAGTTCATTATGTAATGTCTTGATACCTGTTGGGGCTGTTTGGGATCCCCAATACTATCAGGGTCCATCAGGTTCCCTGGTCACACTCAGGGTCAACAACCATCCCCTCCAGCTGATGAATAAAGCGCCACCACCAGTCCAGTTTAGAAAATCCAAAAGCTTTTTACTT
>JAJIBD010014699.1:0-12875 GCA_021461705.1 Cryptotis parvus | reverse complement strand
CCGGAGCGATAGCCCAGCGGGTAGGGCGTTTGCCTTGCACGTGGCCGGCCTGTGCTGGCCCGGGTTCGAACCCCGGCATCCCATATGGTCCCCTGAGCACCGCCAGGAGTAATTCCTGAGTGCAGAGCCAGGAGAAACCCCTGAGCATTGCCGGGTGTGACCCCCAAAAAAAATAAAATGAAAGCTCATTTTAATAAATCAAATTCTGGAACTTTAAAACACCATAGTTGGGATAGAAACCGGACTAGATGGGCTTAACAGAAGATTGGTGATAGCAGTTGGAGAATTCAGGGAAATTAGTACAATGAGAGGAGCACAGAGAAAAATATTAAAGGAAATTAAACACAGCCATTAGGACCTGTGAGAAAATGATTTAGGGTGTGCCTAATCAGGCTCATAGGAAGAGACCAGGGTAACGCTGAGACAGAAAATTATCACTGAAGAGAAAACAACCAAAAATGTGAAGGGACGGAGGGGATAGTACAGTGGGCAGGTGCTTGTCTTGCAGGCAACAGCCAGGTTAGATTCCTGGTGCTCCACATGATCCCCTAAACTCCACATGGTCCCTGGCACACCACATGGTCCTCCTGGTCCCCAGGAGTGGGCCTAGAGCACAGATTTAGGAGTAGGCCCTTAGTACCATCAAGTATGACACAAAAAAAAAATCAAAATAAAAATGTGAAAAATCACAGTGACTTACAGATCCAAGTAGTTTATGAAATGTCAGGCAGGAATAGATTCAAATGTACCTCAGCACATAATTGTCATACTGCTGGGAAAACAGAGAATGCGAAGCTCTGAGAGTAAGCAGATAAGGCGTGTACTCAGTTATGTGGCTCTTCTGTGGCTCTCCCCAGAAAAGAAAAAGGGCACCAAGGATAACAAATGACGTGTTTAAGGTTCTGAAAGAGAAAACTATAACACCAACCCCCAATTCTTTATTTGCCAAAAATATTCTTCAACTTGAACGTGGAATACATAATTAATAATAACAGCCGAGACTCAGGGATGTAAGGAATGTAAAGGAAATTTGTTAAATGGAAAGACATGATACATAACAGCAGAAGCTCGTAGATACAGGAAGAGTCTAGCTCACAAATAATGATAAATAAGTACGTAAGCATAAAAAGCTCCTTTTTATTCTTGCAATTTCCTTTAAATGATAGATCATTGATTTCTATCCAAAACCCAACAAGAATTTTGATAGATATGGCCAAGATTATTCTAAAATGTATGTGGAAAGAAAAAAGAAATAAAATAAGTAAAACATTTTTTAAAAAGGTGATGATAAGCCTTGATAATATCACTTACTGATATTTCCAGCAGTCAAAACCACGTGGAAGTTGTGGAGGGACAGAAAGATAGGAGTGGAACAGATGGGGAACACAAAAGCAAACTGACACGAGAAATGTTTCATTAAATTTTAAATTGTTTTGGGGCCACACACACCTAGCTGTGCTCAAGGCTTAGTCCTAACTCAGTGCTCAGGGATCGCTCCTGGCGGGACTCGGGGGACCATATGGGATGACAGGGATCAAATCCCTATCAGCTGCATGCAAGGTAATGTACAATCCATTGTAATGTACTATCACTCCAGCCCCTCCAAACATCTTTTAGCGGGTGAATAGTTATAAAAGCTGGTGTCTCCTTCACATAGAATACTACTTAGCAAGGGAAAGGAATACACTCTTAACAGGTACATCCTTCTAGTTTAATCTTCAGAGGAGTATGCTGAGTAGAAAAGGCCGCTTCCAAGGTTGCAAGTCATGTGATTCTATCTACACAATATCCTTTTTTTTCCTTTTTGGGTCACACCCGGCAATGCTCAGGGGTTACTCCTGGCTCCGCACTCAGGAATTACTCCTGGCGGTGCTCGGGGGACCATATGGGATGCCAGGGATCGAACCCCGGTCTGGCTGCAGGCAAGGCAAACGCCCTACCCACTGGACTATGGCTCTGGCCCTACACAACATCCTTGAGATGAGAAAACAGTGGAAATGGAAAACAGACTGGTGCTGCCAAGGGTAAAGGAGGAGGTGAGGCTGTGAGGGAGCAGCCTCAGGCATCCCTGCGGCGATGGAAGTTGACCGTACCAGTGTCCGTTACACTGTGAGCATTGCTCTCAAGTTCATAAAGTGTCACCATTGAAGGAAATTAGGATAAAAGGTAGAAGAGAGATCTTTGTGATTCTTTTCTTACAATCAAATGTGAATTGGTAATTATCTCTCTCTCTCTCTCTCTCTCTCTCTCTCTCTCTCTTTGCTTTTTGGGCCACATGTGGTGATGCTCAGGGGTTATTCCTGGCTCTGTGATCAGGAATTACTCCTGGCGGGTGCTGGGGACCATACGGGGGTGCTTCGGGATCAGACCTGGATCAGCTGTGTGCAAGACTAACACACTTTCCACTGTACTATCATTCTAACCCCAATCACTATTTTTCATTTTTTTTTTTTGAGCTTATTCCTGGCTCTGAGCTCAGGGACCATTCCTAGCAGGATTTGTGGAGACTGCCCGGGATTGAGCCAGGGTTGGTTGCATTGCAAGGTAATCTCTGTACCTGCTAGACTATCTCTCCCACCCTCCTCATCATTACTATTTTTTTAAAAATCCTTCCTACGTGGAGAATAAGCTCAACAGGCCAGCCACAAGCACAGCAGTGCTTTGTGAGTGGGAGACCTGGGTTTGATTTCTAGGACTGTATAGTCTCTTGAGCACGGAGCTGGGAGTAGCGCCTGAGCACTGCCAGGTGTGGTGAAAAAAAATAAAATAAAAAAACCCCGCTTTTGCTCGCAGTTGCCATGGCTGGTGTGGTGGATGGAAGCTATGTATGGCTTTGAAGGTGGCGCTTGCACACTTGGCCAAGGTGCTTGCCAGAGCATTCGTGCTGTTTCAGCACCAGGCTTCCCAGACAGAGCCACCTGGATCACACTTGATGCATATGGGCAGCACAGGGCATTGGACTCAGGTCTCATGGTTGCAAAGCTGACACTTATTTCACTCATTTCCTGGTTGCTGGGAGCTGCCAGGAACAGCCCTGGTCATACTAGGGTGGGAGGTCATGCAGTGCTGGGAACTAAGCTAGGGACCTCCCACCTGCTCAAAGGGTCGCATACATTGACCCTTTGAGCTGAGTAGGCCGGTGGTGGTGGCAGCGCTTTTGCAATGAACAAGCCCTCGTGTGGGTGCTTCTAGTTCATGCAGGGCACAGCTGACCACATGCCCCCTGCTGGTCCCACCATCTAGAACCGCCTCCAACTGCTGGGGTGCAGGTGCAGAAAGGAGGGAGACCCACTGCCTGAGTCCTAACTACCGCTGCTGCCCTGGAGCTGGCTGAAGGCAGATGCGGCTGCAGGGGCGCAGGGCCTGAGCCGCGCCTCTGAGCTCTGTGATCACGTGCGTGCTGAGGGTGCAGACACCGGGACAGGAGTGCGGGGTCCCTCAGAAGGGCCTGACTGGCATTCTTTCTGAGAGTCGGTCCCACATCTTCACCTAACTTTAGGCAAACAGAATTGAGGGGTGCCTGGGACCCGGAGACAGGAAGCAGAGTCCGAGCTCACACCGCACTGTGGCCGCACTGTTGCTGCTGCCCACTCACAGGAGTTACTCCACACGGAGTTCATCGACTCACCGGAAACGGAGCCCCAGAACCCTCCCTGCCCCTCCGCGGGCCTTGGAGCCCTGAGGGTTCTCCTCAGTGCCCAGGAGGCAGCCCTGTGGGGACAGCAAGGCTCCAAGGGACAGGGCGCCGCCCCCACCGCACCCCTTCTCTCAGCTCAGGCTTCATGTCTCTTGCTCTGGCTTCACTTCTGCAGCTTGGAGGATTCACACACTTGTTTCCTGTCCTGGGGGGTCCCCAGAAGCTTCCCTGGTGGGGGTGTCTCAAAGCAGACCCACAGAGTCCCAATGGTGTCCCTGCTGCTCCCTGAGGCTTTGCAGGAAAAGCCTGGAGTCAGGCTGCAGCTCCACGTGCCGGGCTGGCCCTGGAAGCGCCTGAGTCTTTGGGACAAGACGCCCCAGGCCCTGGCATTTGCATGCCAGCCTGTCACTCAGTGGTGCATGGCACCTGCCCAGGGTGGCTCCATCTCAACCTGCTCCTCCCACTCTGACCTCAGAGGCCCCATGGGATGCCCACACCCGCAGTTACTTTTGCGAGACAGAGGTGATCCCTTGACCCCTGCCACCACCCTTACTGTACCCTCATGTCTCCTGTCCCTCCGTGCTGGCCGGCCAGGCTCTCAGTGGGTGGGCCTCTCTCTCCTTTCCCAGCATGCTCACTCACTCCTGTCCCCTCCCTGTCACTAAGGGAGTCCCGGAGGGAAGGGTCTCTGACGGGGACAATGGGCCATTACTAAGGGTCCCTGCATGGCGGCATTGAGGCACCATGTGCTAAGGGTTAGCCTCAGCATCTGCTCCAGTTCCCACTACAAACACAGAAGAGGGGCTTTAACAGCCGGCGTTCAGGGCGCCCTGAGAGCAGCTTAGACACCAGTCACTTGCCCATGGCCTCCGCTGCGGGAGTAGCTTTGCCTGGCACAGCCCAGGCTGTCCGTGGCCGGGATGCCAGTCTGGGTACTGTAATATGCTCCCTTCCTCTGGATGGCTGGGGCACTGAGTCAACACCCCGTCTGTATTGTCCCCTGAATCCGCCACACTGCGACTGGACAGAGATGTGGTCGAGCTCTGGCCCTTGTGGAGGGTGGCTCTGGGAGACACCGTCCATTCTCGCGGATTCAGGACAGCCCCTACCCCCACCTCGTCTGCTCCCCTCCTCCAGCAGCCATAGGGCCCAGCACCATTGAAATGTCAGGCCCTGAACATATGTTCCACCCTGAAAGGAACAATGGAGCCTCCAGGCTTAATTAAGACCCCACAAAAGCCTTTGGCGGGCCCGCCTCATTCTCTGCGTTTGGTTCCTTTTCCACCCTCCCCACCCCACACTCCTGACCCTCCTGCTCCTTCAGTAGAAGGGAATAAAGGCCTCTAGGACCCCCTTGCTCCCCTCTTTGCAGTTGGACCTGCCCCAACTCTCTGAGCTCTGCAGTAGCATAGGAGGGCTAGGGCTCGGGATGTGCCCCGGGACCCCCCATGCCCACCAGAGGTCCCCCTGACTTGTAGGCCGTGTGGGTGCCCCTAAGTCACAGTCTGACCTGGGGTTCAGTAGGAGAGAGTGCAGGCCAGGCTTCCTGAGCTCTGTTAGTTGCATCCTGGCCTGGCTGTACAGGTGCACAAAGGGTTACCTACTGAGGGACTCAGCACTGCTCAGGCACTTGAGGAATGTTGTTTCCCTGTGTCTGGTTGACTGTTCTACACAGCACAAGTAGGGGTGACTGTCTGCCTATAAAATATTGCTCTTTGCTGGGCAGCACACCCATCCCCTGCTGACAGAGGTGATCCTTGAGGTACAGAGAGGTGAAGTAAGTCACACCACGTCACACAGCATGTAGGTGAGCATTCAATTCCAAATAGACTGACCGCAGAAGCCATACAAGGAATCCCTATCTGTTTTCCTCCACTAAAAAATTGGGCCCCTAACATCACCTTCTGGAATAACTTCCCTTTAGTCCTGGCGTCCTTCTCTGTCAACTGAACAAATTATTTCTAAATGAATCTGCATGAGCTCCAAGCCTGATGACGGTTCTTAGTCAACCTTGATAAAAATACTCCAATCAACAATGAATACACACTGAACAATGAAATCAAAGGACTCAGCTAGGAAATAGAAAGTATAAAGATGACACATATGAATGTTTTATCCTAAAAATATAATAACTAAGAGGGTTGGTAATAAGGCTCAAGGGCAGAACAGAATCAGTCCATGGAGAGAGAACAGTAGATGTCTGCTTCTCTGAACAGGAGATGTGGACCTATGGGAGCTATAGCAAAAGGTCTAAGTCACAGAGGAAAGGAGAAACTAGGTGTTGATGAAAAAGCAACTGAAGAAATAACAATAAAAAGTCCCTAAATGTGGATCAGAGAGATGGCACAGTGGTTAAGGAATTTGTTTTGCACATGCTGATGCTGGTGTTATATTCTTGGCTGCACATGTGGTTCCTTGAGCACCACCAGGAGTGATCCTTAAGCTCAGAGCCAGGAGTAAAGACTGAATACTTCCAGGTGTGATCCAAGACAGAAGAAAAAGGAGGAGGAGAAGGTGGAGGAGGAGGAAGAGGGGAAGAAGAAGAAGACGAAGAAGATGATGATGACGCAAGAAGAGGAAGAGAGGAAGAAGGAAGAAGAAAGAAGAAGGAAAAGAAGAACAAAAAAGAAGAAGATAGAAGAGGAAGAGGAAGAGAAGGAAGAAAAAGTAAAGAAGAGGAAGAGAAGGAAGAAAAAGTAAAGAAGAGGAAGAGGAAGAGGAAGAGGAGGAGGAAAGGACATACGAGGAAGAAATAAAGAAGATGAAAGAAAAATATCCTCAACTTTTACAAGAGACTTTTTATCTATAGATTTAAGCAGCACATCTAAGTGGCATGAAGCTAAAGAAATCCATCCAGGACACTCATAATCAAGCTTCTAGTATCTGAAGACAATGAAACATCTTGAAGGCAGTCAGAAGAAAAAAGACAGCTCCCCGTATGGGAAAACAATTCAACAACATGAGATTTTTGCCACTAGAAACCAGAGACCAGAAGGAAATGTCATAATATTTTTCAACTGTTGAAAGAAAATCTGTCGACTGTGGGTCTGATATTCGAGAGAGTGTCTCGGGAATGAAGGGCATATCAAGACCGGTCTCACAGAAGGGAAAAACCAAAATACTTTGTTACCAGGAGGCCTACTGTAAACAGTACTTAAAGAACATTCTCCAAACAGAAAGGGAAAAAAACAAAAACCAAAACAGAGAACCTTGGAATGCCAAGAAAGAATACACGAATGGTAAGCAGAGAGTGGGCAAGTACTGCAGACTTTACTTTTGTTTGGAGTTTCCAAAATTATGTTTGACCATTGGGTCAAAATTATAATGATGATATGGTTCTAAATATATGCAGAGGTAATGCTTGAAACTATTACATTAGAACTGGGAGAGTGAAGGAAAGTAGATGCCTCACTCTTTGTCTAGATTAATTTCACTCTAGGTAAATATTTGACTCAGACTTAAGCTATGCTTCAGACTAAAACTACATAGCATTACAATATATGACCCAAAATTTAAACTACATCTCAAATACAAAACTACAACATTATGTATACTACATTGTGTATATGTAATGTTACACCTAAAACCATCACTATGTAAGCTATAAGCTATGTCTGAAGATATAGGTTGTAAACTGTAGATAAATCAAAAGGGAGTTGTGAAAAATATTCATGTGACCCATTGGAAGGCAGGAAAAACACAGAAGTGGAAGGAAGGACAAATAGAAAACAACACGGGCCACAGAGATAGTGCAGTGGGTATCACTTGCATATAGCTGGGCTGGGTTTATCCCAAAACTGCGTTATGGTCTTACCAGAAGATAGCCTTGGAGCAGAGCCAGGAGTAAGCCCTTGAACATAGCTGGGTGTAGCCCCCAAATAAACAAAAATGAAATCAAACAAAATAAAAATTTGGTAGGTTTAAGTCCCAACATATCATGATCACATTAAATGTTAATGGTCTAAATGTACCAAATAAAAGACACATAGAATAAGTGCATTAAAATGTTCTTCTTCTGTAAGAAACTCATCTCAAATATAACAATATAGGTAAACTAAAAGGAAGGTATAGAAAAGATCTATCACATAAGCATTAATAAATACAGGATAAAAAGACTTAGGCACTATTGCCATACAAGGGACAGTAAATATGATAAAATGGTCACTTCAAGAAGAGAGAACAAACCACAGTGTGCATGCAGTGATCTGTGAAATATGGAAACCAAGGCAAGAAGACCTCAATCTGCAGTTCACTGTCACTGTATCACTGTCTTCCCATTGGTCATCGATTTGCTCGAGCGAGTACCAGTAACATCTCCATACATCCTGTCCAAGCAAGTGTAGCTCAAGGGTATCTGCTTGCTCCAGGGAAAGAAGAGCCTCAAACCATTCTTCAGGTCATGGAATTGAGGTCCATAATTGTTACTAGTTTTTGCCATAACAAATAAATAAAACATAGGTAGCTTGCCAGGCTCTGAGGTGTAGGTGGTATACTATCAGTAGAAGGCTCTCATCTCAAGCACTTACTGATGAAACTTATAGGGGAAAGATCAGGTTTTTGCTTGGATGGAGTTCTGAGGAACTATGGATCTAGTTATTTATAGAGACTAAATAAATGTCTGTCCAGGAAAGATAGGGGCAACCAGACCTGACCCCTGTGGAGTTATAGAATTCACAGCACCCTTCACAATCTGAATAAAGGACCTGGTAGCAGAACTGATGTGACCCAGATTTAGGGAACATGTCCCCTAAAGGTCCCAGAACCAAGGCCAGGTAGACAGGCAAACACTTGAATTCTGACTTGCCATGCACCTGCGGCTGGTGATTTCCAGCCTCTCTGAGCTCACCTAGGTGCCTGCGTTTTCTAGAGAGTGACACTCACATTTACCATCTCCAAAAGAATGGCGTAGTTTCTGGAAACCAGCTTGGGAGGGGGGGAGGACTCTGCTCACCACTCAGTACATAGATTGCCCCAAGCCAACCTTTGCCCTGCTGGCTTAAAATTTGGACTATGGAAGCGGCCCAAGAGATAGTACAGTGGATAGGTCATTTGCCTTGCACTCAGCCGACCGGGTTCAATCCCTGGCATCCTATATGGTCCCCTGAGCACCGCCAGGGAGTAATTCCTAAGTGCAGAGCCAGGAGTAATCAATGTGCATCACCAGATGCACCACCAGATCCTCCAAATAAAATAAGTAAAATTTAACTGGGGGGGGGTTGTTAGATTGGTTGTGGGCAGCTCCACAGATGCAAGCAAAGCAGGACTTTGGGGAGAGCAGAGAGAACAAGTCATGTGGGGCTGAAGGATTGGCTATGAGGGTTGCTGGAGTTGGCCATGGACCTAGCCAGTGCCCACCCAAGCACTGGCTCTTACTGGCAGGGATAATAGCGATCCATGGTAGATTCCGTAAGTTCAGTAGAGTCCATGCTAGAGCTCCACCTGCAGGACACGCTGTGCTCAGGAAAGGGTTTCACAGCCTCAGAAAGCGTCCTTGGGTGGTAAAAGCCGTTCCCAAGCCCCACTCAGGCTGGAGATGCTTCTGCACGTTCATGGCTATTTCTGCTGAAGCGTCTCCTCTCAGTTTTGTACAAACTCAGCCCTCCGTGGAAACATGTCTTCTCTTCTCCCTGGTCATCCCAGTGGAGACACACTCCCTCCTCGGGGCTCCTGTACTGTGAACTCCCTTCCGGGGCTCTGTTCATGGAAGACAGTCCTTACGAAGCCTGCCTGGTAGGCGAAGCCTCTCGGGTTCTTCTCAGGCCGAGATCAATAAACCCAATGGATCAATAGCTCCACAGAGCCAGCCCTTGTGACCTCAGCCTCGTTATCGTGAGCAGACCTTTCTTCCCTCAGCTAAGCACACTGCATTAGCATTTCAGCTTGTATTGGTCAGAAAGCCTGTTTTATTGATGAGGAAGATCCCAGAGTTCACTCCCTGCCAACTCTGGCAGGCTGTGTGGACGTGAAGCAGTGCCGGGTTTGGGTGATGCGGTGCTGTTTGTGCTCAGCCCGGGACTACCAGGGCTATCCGCTGCTGTGCTCGAGGGGATATGGTGTCCGGGATTCAACAGGAGCAGCTGTGTGTGTGTGTGTGTGTGTTTGTCTCTGTGTGTCTGTGTGTGCATGTGTGTCTGTATGTCTGTGTGTGCATGTGTGTGTCTGTGTATGTGTCTGTGTGTGTCTGTGTGTCCATGTGGAGTCTCTTTGTGTCTGTGCGTATCTGTGTGTGTCTGTATGTCTGTGTGCATGAGTGTGTATGAGTGTGTCTCCGTGTGTCTGTATGTCTGTGTCTGTGTGTGTGCACGTGTGTCTCTGTGTGTCTGTGTGTATCTGTGTGTCTGTATGTCTGTGTGTGCATGTGTGTGTCTCTGTGTGTGCACGTGTGTGTCTGTGTATGTGTCTGTGTGTGTGTCTGTGTGTGCATGTGAGTCTGTGTGTCTGTGTGTATCTGTGTGTGTCTGTGTATCTGTGTGCATGAGTGTGTATGAGTGTGTCTCTGTGTGTCTGTATGTCTGTGTGTCTGTGTGTGTGCATGTGTGTCCCCAGCCCAGCTGGCTATTTTACTGTGTATCTTTCAGATAAACTTAATGTCCAGGAGCAGCCATGATGATTCTAACAGAGGCTAGATGATTCAGCAGAGGCTAGAGTCGTTATTCACTTGGCCAGGCTTTCATCAGAGCAGTTTACACAGAGTGTTTAGTGATTTGCAAACCCCAGATGTGTGTGTGTGGGGGACCGTCATTCTCTGCATTTTTATAGCAGGAGGAACTGAGGTTAGAGAGAGTGGACCATCTGGACACAGTGGTCTGGACTGGCCCCTGGAGCCTTCAGAGTCACGTCAGTGAAGCCTGGCAGTGGGCAGTGAAGGTTTGAGACAAGGTATAAATCCCATCTTCCTTTATGTTGTCTATTTGATGTTTTTTTGGGTCATACCTGGCCCTACGCTAGGGGACCATATGAGATGCTAGTCCCAGACAGCCCACACTGCAGGCTTGAAGGGTTCACGCTCAGCCACAGGAAATAGCTTTGAGAGTGGGGATTGAGGACAGGAGAACACCCACAACGGAAAAGATGTGGCACAGGTGATTTTTCACACCTCATTTACCAGGTGGTTCCCTGCTCCTTTGCTTCAGCAAACTCCTATTTACCCTCTGGTCCCAGGCCACGTTCTCCTGAAGCCATCCGGGTTCTTGTTCAACTCCTTGCGCCTGTCCGCCTGTCCGGTGGCTCATCCATCACTCTCCCGGCTGGAGTTGGAGCTCCTGGGGCAGCTCTGGGTCCTACTGAATTGCTCAGCAAATTTATAGTGGACTAAGATTTTCCCCTCCAGGTCGGAGGCGTCCTAGTTCCAGGGGTTCTCCTCTGTGGCCTCCACTTTCTTTCCTACTCGTTTCCCTTGGTCTCCTCTCCCGCATTTCTCCTCGCCTCTACCCCCTCGCCCTCCTCCCCACGCCTCCCCAGCGCCCCACACCGCCCCCGCGCCAGGAAGCTACCGTCCCCGCCGAGGCCTGTAGGGGCGCGCGCTGCCCGCTGCTCCGCGTTTCCTGTGAGGTCAGGTGGGAGGAAGCGGCCAGCTAGCGGCCCGAGTGGACATCGCTGGGCTTGGGAGCCGCGCCCGCAGGTGGGTTCCCGGCCCGGGGTACTAGGGAGCTCACACGCACTCCTCGTCTACCCTGGGCCTTAATCTGGGGCTGGGCTGGGAGGCCGCACCCCTTCCCGGGAGCCAGCGCCCACTGGCTCCCCCGGCAACCCTCCCTGCCGCGCCCCCCCAGCCCACCCCTCGGGGGGCATGACCATGCACAAAGGGGATTGTGGGACACCCACCGCTAGGCCTTCTGCAAGCCAGAGTCGCCCCTTCTGCAAGCAAGGACCTGCAGGGGCTGGTGGGCTCTCTCCTGGAGCTAAGCCTGTTGGAGAATTGATATGAAAATGGGACTTCTGGGGTGTGTTAGACTGGGGAGAGGCCCCCGTGGACTCAACCTCGGCAGCCTCCCCTCCCCCATATTTGGGGCAGAATGGCCCCCCCCCCCTTCTTAGACCCGAGCCCACCTGGTGTCACCTAGAAGGCCGTGAGCTCAAAACATCCCCAGGTGGGCCGGCACCTTCTTGCTGGACCAGCTCCTGGAAATTAGGGGTTAATTTTCTAACAAGGGGGAAATAGAGGCTGGGGGACCCAGAGCCAGAGCCCTGAGAGGCACCTCCAGCTGCAGGTTCTACTTTGGTGAGTCGTCCCTAGCGGCAAGCTCCCTCACCGCTGGGGTGGAGGGGCTTTTCCCCCCCCCCGCGGCCCTGGGCTCAAGACCTCACGGCCTTTCAGAGGAAACCTCCTCCCCCAGCGACCTTTTCAGGGCTTTCTCCTGGGCACCAAGGGATTGTATCCTGCAGACCCTCGCATTTATTCCCCTCCTTTCGTTGTTCCGGACCCTGTACCCTATCACCACCCCCTTCCCACCCCCTACACGCCTCAAACGCTGGATGCGGTTCTTCATCTCTGGTCAGCCATTCCCTTGGGGCCTTTTCCAGATCCAGCAGGTGGGAAGGTGGCAGACCTGCCGGTACCCTGGGTTGCAGGGAAGATGGTGCGGATCTTGGCCAACGGGGACATCGTACAGGATGATGACCCGCTGGTGAGGGCCCCTCCCCAGGCCCGCAGCAGTGCCCTGGGCAGGTAAGGTCCCGGCTGCCCCTGTGGGGGACACTTGTCTCTCTTGCCCCCGCCCCAACACTCATTGCTCGGCTCACCCGCTTTGCTCCCCAGATTTCCCAGCACTTTGCTGGGCCAGGGGTCCTGGGCCGGGGAACACCGCAGTAGGTCCACACCCACCCCTGCCTTCTCAGCCCCATTTCTCCCAGCGGCCTCCCCCCCACACCAGAGGCTGTCAGAGATTTCAGACCCCATTGGAGTCTGCTCAGCCTTCTCTTTCAGACCCACTTGGAGGAGTCAGAGCTGGGAGTGGGAGGAGCCGAGCCTAGGGCCCCCATGGCTCCAGAGGAAGGAGGCTGGGCCAGGCACCCCCGAGGCCTTGGGTCCTTCATCCCTTTATGTCCTGGGTTCCTTGAGAGAGAGGGCCACTTGTGGTTGGCATCTGGGGTTGGGCCCCTGCTGGTTGGCACCTGGGGAATCACCACAAAAAGAACCTAGATCAGGCTCGCTGTAGAGGGTGGGGGTCGGACCAGGGGTCCATCCTGCATGACTAGGACGCTTGCTCCGATTCACCTGTCTCTCTCTGTCTCCTTC
>JAJIBD010014698.1:0-29193 GCA_021461705.1 Cryptotis parvus | reverse complement strand
GGCAGCAGCTCCAAGTCTGCAACGCTCACCTCCCAGGAGGCGCACACAGACAGGAGGGGCACACAGACAGGAGGGGATGAACTGTAGGAGTCAGCTCAGCTCCTTTAGCAAAAATGTTATCGCAGGAGGCTCAGCCAGTAGCAGCAGCTTAGGAGACCCTTGGACAAGGACTTAATGTCCCCAGGGTGGGATGGAACAGTTTTCACGTATTTTCTTTTACTGAAGTATTTTTTGATCATTCTCTTAGCTTTGGTGTAACAAGCAATATAAAATAAATGATTGTGGGTGATTGGAAAAATGGAGACAGTGGTGAAAGGAAGGGGATGGGGTGGAGTTGATGGCATATCGGAGGGGACTGGTGGAATTGATACCGGAATATCGGAGGGAAGGGGTGGAGTTGATACCGGAATATCGAATGCCTGTAACTAATCACCATTACAACTTTGTAAACCAGGTGTTTAGATCACTGTATCACTGTATCACTGTCTTCCCGTTGTTCATCGATTTGCTCGAGCGGGCCCCCAGTTACATCTCCATATGTCCTGTCTCATGCTAGTAGAGCCCAAGGGCACCTGCTTGCTCCAGGAACATAAAGAGCCTCAAACCATTCCGGAATGAGGTCTATAATTGTTACTGGTATTTGGCATATCAAATACAACACGGGTAGCTTGCCAGGCTCTGCCGTGCAGGTAGCATACTCTTGCAGTCATCTCTAAGTCCAGCATTTAATGATGAACCACGTGGCCGCTTGCGGCGGTGTGAGCCGAACTGTGATAGGCTGGTCTGCTGGTTGGAGTTCTGACGAGAGAGAAGTCGGATGTGGAAAAATGGAGGCCCTCTTGGAGTGGGGGTCGTCTGGCTTGTTGCAAGGCTCTGTTGGGGTGGCGGGCCAGGGCTAGAACCTGCCATCTCTCCTGTTTAGATAAAGCAGGGAAAAAACCCTTGAGACATTGGAGATTAAAATATTTAACCTGATGGGGCCGGAGTGATAGCCCATCGGGTAGGGCGATTGCCTTGCACACGGCCGGCCCATGCTGGCCGGGGTTCGATTCCCGGCATCCCATATGGTCCTCCGAGCACTGCCAGGAGTGATTCCTGAGTGCAGAGCCAGGAGTAACCCCTGAGCATTGCTGGGTGTGACCCAAAAAGCAAAAAAAAAAAAAAAAAAAAATTAACCTGAGATATACAATTACAAAGATGCTCATAATTGGGCTTAAGTCATACAGTGTTCCAGCACCCATCCCTCTACCAGTGCCCATTTCCCACCACCCAGTGTCCCCACTTCCCTCCCCTCCCCTAGCCTGCCACTATGGCAGGTACTTTGCCTCTTCTCTCTCTCTCTCTCTCTCTCTCTCTCTCTCTCTCTGTATCTCTCTTCCTTCTCTTACCCATTGTGGCATGCAATACATACATTTAGAGGATATCATATGTATCCCTTTGCCTACATTCAATTCAATGCTCAGTCCTAGGCTGGTATTATCATTTCCAACAATTATTGGTACACTGTTACTTTCTCTATCTTACCTAACCTCTGACTCCCACAGGCTTGTGGTAGATTCTACCCACTGACAAGACCTCCTGATCCATGTTTTGCCTGACTGGATATTGTTATCATGCTTTTTTTTTTTTTTTTTTTTGGGTCACACCCAGCGATGCTCAGGGGTTACTCCTGGCTCTGCACTCAGAAATTACTCCTGGCGGTGCTCAGGGGACCATACAGGATGCTGGGGATTGAACCTGAGTCCAGCCGCATGCAAGGCAAACACCCTACTCACTGGACTATCCTCTGGCCTCATGCTATTTTTTTTTTATATCTACGCAAATAAATGCAGTTGTTCTATATGTTCCTTTTCCCTCTGGCTAATTTCACTCAGCATGATCCTCTCCATGTCCATCCATTTATAGGCAGATTTCATAACTTCGCTTTTCCTAACAGTTGCATGGTATTCCGTTGTGTAGATGTACCACAGTTTCTTTATCCAGTCATCTGTTCTTGGGTACTCTGGTTGTTTCCAGATTCTGGCTATTGTGAATAGTGCTGCTATGAACATAGAAGTGTAGATGGTATTTCTGCTATGTGTTTTTGACCTCCCAGGGTATATTCCCAGGAGTATTATGGCTGGGAGTTCAATTTCTAGTCTTTTGAGGAATGTCCATATTGTTTTCCAAAAGGCTGTACCAGTCGGCATTCCCACCAACAATGGATGAGAGTCCCTTTCTCCACACATCCATGCCAGCACTTGTTCTTGCTCATTTGGATGTGTGTAAAATATTCTTAAAGACTTTTTTAGCAGGTAGAAAAGTAACATCAGTATCCTTAAGATTATTTAATATTGGTTCTGTACTACTTACTTCACTGCCCCAGGAATAAGGCAACTAGATGATGTTTTCATAGGCTCCAAAGTGCCTAAACTTTTTTTATTTCTTCTTGGGTCACACCCGGCAATGCTCAGGGATTACTATTGGCTCTGCACTCAGGAATTACTCCTCAAAGTGCTTGGGAGACCATATGGGATGCTGGGGGATTCAACCCGGTTGGCCGCATGCAAAGCAAGTGCCCTTCCTGCTGTGTTATTGCTGCAGCCCCCAAAATGCATTAACTTTTAAAAGACTCCAGTGGTCCTTGGACGTGGGAAGTGGATACACCTGTGATGGGTGTAGTGTTGGGATTACGCACTTGGGAAACCACAAGTGATAGTATCGTAAATCATAGAACTTCAGTAAATAAAAATCACTTGTATCACTTGTCTTCCCGTTGTTCATGGATTTGCTCGAGCGGGCACCAGTAACATCTCCATACTTCCTGTCGCATGCCAGTGTAGCCCAAGGGCATCTGCTCGCTCTAGGAACATAAAGAGCCTCCAACCATTCCTTCAGGTCATGGGAATGAGGTCTATAATTGTTACTGGTTTTTGGCAAGTCAAATACGACACGGGTAGCTTGCCAGGCTCTCCGTGTGGGTGGGATACTCTCAGTAGTAGGCTCTCAGTTCATGTATTTACTGATTAATTGAGGAGAGATCATCTTATCTCTTGGGTGGAGATCTTAGGAGCAGTAGAGTCCGGATGTTGAAAATGGCGACCCCTAATGGTGTGGGGGTTCCTCTGGCTCTATTGGGATGGCGGGCCAGGGCTAGAACTTCGCCTTCCCTCCTGGACACCTTATGGTCAGCTGAGCACAGGGAGAGCTGGTAGCCGCTCTGCCCTGTGTGACTGTGTCTCACTCAGCACAGAGTGATGACATCCATCAATATGGATGAAATTGGGACTGAGCCATAGCACAGTAGGTAGAGCGTTTGCCTTGCATGTGGCGGCCGGGTTCAATCCCCAGCATCCCACATGGTCCCCTGAGCACTGCCAGGAATAATTCCTGGGTGAAGAGCCAGGAGTAGCCCCTGAGCATCGCTGGGTGTGACCCAAAAAAAAAAAAAAAAAGGTGAATATTTTCAATGTCCATCCATGTAAAAGCAAATTTTATGACTTCATTTTTCCTGATGGCTGTAAAGACATAAAAAAGACTAGGCCCCCTGGGATGAACCCAGAGTTACGGCAGAGACTGGCAAGCTACCCGTGGTGTGTTCAGTATGCCAAAAACAGTAACAATAATGGACCTCATTCCCAAGGAATGAAGAGCGTTACTGGCGCCTGCTTGAGAAAATCGATGAACAACGGGAACACAAGTGACAAGTGACAAGTGGCTGTAAAGTATTCCACTGTGTAGATGTACCACACTTTCTTATCCTACTCCAGTAATTTTTTTTTTTTTTTTTAAATATTTTATTACACCGCCATGTGATATACAATTACAAAGATGTTCATGTTTGGGCTTCCGTCATACAGTGCTCCAGCACCCATCCCTCCACCAGTGCCCACCTCCCAACACCAATGTCCCCACCTCCCCCCCCCCCCCCCAGCCCGCCTCTATGGCAAATTCTTCATCTCTTCTCTTACACATTGTGGATTGCAATACATACATTCAGAGATCATCATGTATATCTTTTTTCCTATATTCAATGCTCAGTTCTAGACTGGTATTATCATTTTTGACAAATATTAGCACACTGTTCTCTTCTCTGTCCTACCCAACTACTGATTCCCACATGTTTGTGGAAGATTCCACCTTTTTTTTTTTTTATTGAAAGATGCTAGGTAGAGCTTTGGTTCTACAGTGTTCCAACACGCACCCCCCGCCCAAACCCATCTCCCATCACCAATGACCCCACCTCCCTCCCCCGCCTCCCGCACCTCAACCACTTGGCGAAGTTCTGTATGTCATTTCTTTCCTCCCTATATCTCCCTCCCAACAAACTTTCCTGCTCTTCGTTGACTGCAATGCATCAAAAGACATTACTGTTTCACTATTTTAGTGGACCGCGGCCGCAAGCGGCCGCGCGACCTGGGCCTTCGAACTGGCTCTGCTCTGTTGATCTGGTCTGAGGGCCGTTTCGCAGCGTCCGGACAGCAAACATGGTGGCTAGTGTGGTGGGCGAGTCACATCCGGCTGCCTCCGGGACCCCTCAGAGGCGACGGGCCCACTCCCAAAACCCATCTGTCCTCCCTCGGGGTTCCTTGGTCAGCTAGGCCCGGCGCAGGCCGAGCGCCAGCCTCCCCAGCCTTCCGTGAGGCCCTGTGCTGGCCGTGGGCAGCTCGCCGGGCAGGGCCACCAGGTCCGACAAGATGGCTACTCCAGTAATTAAAAACAAAAATAAAGCATAAGAGAAAGTCAAAAATAGCTTCTCTGGGTGAATTTTAAGTTGCTATGGACAGCAGTGAGGGTTCTTAAAACATTTTGGTGGTGAAGGTTTTGCAGTCATTTTATAGGACAAAACCATAAAACTTAGCACTATTGTAACCATTTTGCTTAAATAACAATACAAATAAAAAAAAACTTAAGAAGGAAATAAATGTAATCTGAAATAAAATTTAAAAATAAATTAAAAAAAACAAAAAGAAAATCCTCTGATCTCCAAGCTCAGCAAACTTCCCAGTCATAATGGAACAAGGAGCTTTTTTTTTTGGGAAACACCCGGCAATGCTCAGTGGTTACTCTTGGCTCTTCACTCAAGAATTACTCTTGGCAGTACTCGGGGATCATATGGGATGCCGGGGATCGAATCCAGGTTGGCCATGTGCAAGGCAAACGCTCTCCCGCTGTGCTGTCGCTCAGGCCCCTGATTACTTTTTTTGTCTGTTGCTGTTTATCAGATTTTGTTCCTGTTTGTCTGTGTTGGGCTCCTGCTCAGGGAGTGACCCCTGGCGGGGACCCTGCGGCTCCATGCTGTCGGTCACATGCACCAGAATCTAATCTCCTGTAACATCTTTCTGGTCCCCAGACCTGGTGTGCCACGTGCAGAGCCAATGCCCCCGACTGCACCGTCTCCCCTGCCCCCTGTGTTCGTTCTGACCACCTCTGTCTGGCCGCGTCCGCTGAGCGTAACACTCAGCTTCACCCGGTTCTCACAAATGGCAGATCTCATTCTTTATGTGACTGAATAGCATTTGTGTGCCGGCGCACGTGTGTGTGGTGGGTTAGCTACAGCTTCCTGAATAGTATTTGTGTACATCTCTGTGTGTGTGTGTGTGTGTGTGTGTGTGTGGTGGGTTAGTTACAGCTTCCTGAATAGTATTTGTGTGTGTGTGTATGTGTGTTTGTGGTGGGTTAGCTACAGCTTCCTGAATAGTATTTGTGTGCGTCTGTGTGTGTGTGTGTGTGTGTGTGTGTGCTGCGGTGGGTTAGTTACAGCTTCCTGAATAGTATTTGTGTGTGTGTGTGTGGTGGGTTAGCTACAGCTTCCTGAATAGTATTTGTGTGCGTCTCTGTGTGTGTGTGTGTGTGTGTGTGTGTGTGTGTGAGTGTGTTATCTACAACCTCTTGATGTATGCGTCTGTTCCGGGACACTTACTATGTCTGGGCAATTGTAAGCACCAGGGTCCATGGGTGAGGCAGTTCCCTTTTGGAATTGGAGTGTTGGTTTTCTTTGGATAAAAACCCGGTAGTGGAATTGCTGGGTCAGATGGTAACTAACTGTCTTCCCCGTTCATCATCGATTTGCTCGAGCGGGCACCAGTAACATCTCGATATGTCCTGTCTCATGCAAGTAGAGCCCAAGGGCACCTGCTTGCTCCAGGAACATAAAGAGCCTCAAACCATTCCACCAGGTCATGGAAATGAGGTCTATAATTGTTACTGGTATTTGGCATATCAAATACGACACGGGTAGCTTGCCAGGCTCTGCCTGCAGGTAGCATACTCTTGTCTCACTGTATCACTGTCTTCCCGTTCATCATCGATTTGCTTGAGCGGGCACCAGTAACATCTCCATATGACCTGTCTCATGCAAGTAGAGCCCAAGGGCCCCTGCTTGCTCCAGGAACATAAAGAGCCTCAAACCATTCCACCAGGTCATGGGAATGAGGTCTATAATTGTTACTGGTATTTGGCATATCAAATACGACCACGGGTAGCTTGCCAGGCTCTGCCGTGCAGGTAGCATACTCTTGTCTCACTGTATCACTGTCTTCCCCGTTCATCATCGATTTGCTTGAGCGGGCACCAGTAACATCTCCATATGTCCTGTCTCATGCAAGTAGACCCCAAGGGCCCCTGCTTGCTCCAGGAACATAAAGAGCCTCAAACCATTCCATCAGGTCATGGGAATGAGGTCTATAATTGTTACTGGTATCTGGGATATCAAATACGACACGGGTAGCTTGCCAGGCTCTGCCGTGTGGGTAGCATACTCTTGTAGTCATCTCAAAATCCAGCATTTATTGATAACTGAACAGCTGCAAGCGGCCGTGCTAGCCGGGCTGTGATAGGCTGGTCTGCTGGGTGGAGTTCTGACAAGGGGGAAGTCCAGATGTGGAAAATGGAGGCCCTCATGGAGTGGGGGGGTTGCCTGGCTTGTTGTGAGGCTCTGCTGGGTGGCCAGCCAGGGCTAGAACCTGCCATCCCCTCCCGGGCACCTCATGAGCGGCTGGGCACAGGGAGAGCCAGTAGCACCTCAATTTTTTGTTTGAACAGCGTTAGTTACCATACCATAGTTACCACCCTACCATGGTAACTAACGGCTGCTCAAAAAAAAAAAATTATTTTTGGACCTATGCAGCGGCTGTGTGCTCAGGGATTGCTCCTGGCTGGGCACCGTATAGGATGCTGGGGATTGAGCCCCAGTCAGGCGCTGCAAATCCAGAGCCTCACCTGCTGTGATATTGCTTCAGCCCCTTTTTTTTGGTCGGGGAGGTCACATGTGGTAGAACCCAGGGGACTGCTCCTGGCTCTGTGCTCAGGAGTCACCCCTGGAGGCGCTCAGGGGCCCACGTGATGCCGAGGACGGAACCGGGATCAGCTTCAGCAAAGGCTGTGCCAACTCTCCCGCTGGCCTCTTCGGCCTCTGCGCAGTGTTTCTGCGTTCACGTGTGTTGATGGGGAGTGTGACTACCCATGGGGAGATGTTGTATGTTGGGATGTTAATCGTTGATCAGATGGGACTTGTAAGTGTTTTTCATTACCTTTGTACATTTGTATTGTGTTAATGATTTCCTTGTGTGTGTGCAGGAAAGTTGATGCAGTGGTTTTGTTTCTGTTGTTTCTCGTTTGGCGTCATACTCCCCCTGCCCCGTCATAACTAAAGCCCAGGTGAGGGAGGTTATGACCCAAGTTTTCTTCTGCGCTCTTCATGGTCTCAGATTTTTACATTAAAGTCTTCAGTGCACTTGGAGCTAATTTGTGGGCGCGGCATTGGCGTGATCTGGTTTCATTCTTTTGCAGTTAACGCCCGGTGCCCGCAGCACTTCGCTGGAGGAGCGTTTCCTCTCTCAGCACAATGAGAGCTTCTTCACTGTTCATTAATTGGCGATATGTGTGGGTTTATTCTTTTTGTGTGTGTGTGTGTGTGTGTGTGTGTGTGTGTGTGTGCGTGCATGCGCCGCATGCTCAGTGTCGTGCCTGGTGGTGTTAAGGGCCCACACCTGGTTCTGCACTCAGGCATTACTCCTGGTACCTGGGGACCATTTGGGATGCCGGGATTGCTCCTTCTTCAGCTGCTTGCAAGGCAGAGTCTTCCCCTCTGTGCTGCTGTCGGCCCCTTGTTTTGTTCTTTTTTGATGCAGGTGGGCGGGGTTGTTCCTTTCTGTTTCTGGGAGCTTCTTAGCAGCCCGTGTTGGTGCCCCGGTTCTGTCTGTGGTGTTTGCCTCCTGCAGCTCACGGCATGTCTGGTCTGCCGCCGTGCGTCATGCTGGCAGGCCACGTCATCTTAGCCGCCTCCCCTGTGAGCACGTGCCGCTCTTCCTCCAGGAGCTGTCAGTGAGCAGGTTTCCTCCGCGCGCTCTTCCTGCCTGCCCGCTGTCCGTTGTGGCCCACGGCCTGTTGTGTCCAGCGCGGTGGTTCTCTCCCTTGGTTCCGGGCTCACCTGCATGTGTCAGGATAGCGTTTACGGCCCCTTGCTGCCAGGCTGGACCAGTTTTCACTTTGACCGCCTGGGGCGGAGACTCTGTCCCGTTCTTGCTCTCTGTTGATGCTGTCAATTTGGCGTCACGCTTGGCAGTATCAGGGTTTACTTTTGTCTCAGGGATCACTCGTGGCAGCCTTGGGGGACCACATGGGGTGCTGGGGATCGAACCAGGCTTGGCTGCTTGTAAGGCGGCTCCCTACCCACTCTACCATCCTTCCGGCCCCTGATTCATTGATTTTTTTTTCCTGACAGCATGGTGGGACCCAGCACCCCCTGCTACACAGCCTCTCGCCCTCTCGCCCACACTGGAAAAAAAAAGAGAAAAATGAAACACTCATATGAAAAGTCTTTGGAGAAATATTTATTACTGCGTTGATTCATTAGAGCGGAACATGGTCAGCTTTTTTCTTTTTTAACAGCCAGTATCTAATACTAATTTATTTCTACTTAGTTACCCAATTTAGTAGCAATTTTACATCCGTGGCTGAAGATGTTAGTTAAAGATGAAACCGAATGACGGAAAGGAAATGAAAGTCTCCCTCCGGGATTCAGAACCCGCCGCCTGCCAGCGAGATTGCTTTTGAGGAATTTACGATGGAGGGAATGTGATCCCAGAGCTTCCGCTGTGGATTTGCTGAAATCATGAACACAGTCGTGTAGATTCGCGGGCCCGGCCTTCCCTGGAGCTGCCCGGGACACGGTGTCTACACAGCAGCTTAGGCATGCTGGTCCCCACCTCGGTGTGGGCTGGAGTGGCCGGACCCGAGCTGCAGAGGAGTGACCTTTGGGTTCTTTCACCATGAGATGTTCGGGCCTCGCTGGTTGGTGCCTAGATTTCCTCACGGGTGCTTCTATTTCAAAATCTCAAATTCCGTTTGGTAACAGAAGTCCTTTGTTTTTTCCTCCCCGCCCACCCACCCTGCCCCAGTTATAGATTTTAATTTTATTTCTGTTTTGCCTTTCCGTTCTAACCTTTGCCCGTTTCCCTCCACCCCACCTCCGAATGAGTGGACGGCTAAAGCAGATGGTTTGGTCCGGTTTGGAAGGTCACCAAAGGGCTCAAGTTAGACGGAGCAGGAGAATCCGAGTCCCTGGGAATTCCTGAAGGCCTTTGCTGGCCCTGAAAGGAAAAGGTCCCTTTAAGCTTCCTTGAGTGAAGCTCTGATAAAGGGGGGGGGGGGGATGTATTATTTTACAATAATTTTCGACTTTCATGACTGGAAATTAAATACAGCAGTTTTAGAGGGAGATTTTACTTGAACTTTATAAGCATAGGCCGTGTTTTTATTAAAAAAATCGGTCTCTGCACCTTTATCCGGAGCACCATGCCAGATGTGAGGTGGGGAGCCTGGCGGGGCCCACCTGCTTACGCCGCATTAAACGCTTGTGTGGCGGCTGATGGCGTGGGAGGTGCACAGGAGCCGCAATAAGTCGGGGTTATTAGACCGTATCGGGGTGGCGAGGATGAGAGGGAGGAACGTGTCTGGCGTTTCCTCATCATTTGGAGGAGCCGGGCCCGAAACGAAATGGTGCTCCTTGACTTTCCAGACCAGATGGGCCACAACTAGGGGGTGTGTGTGCTTTAGGGGTGCAGCCAGGAATTGTGGGGACCAGAGAAAGAGTGTGGCTGCTTTGGGGCCGCCAGGGAAGTTCTCATTGGAACTTTTCTTTGTCTTTTGTGGTTTTTGTCTTGTGAAGTTTTTGGGTCTCATCTGATGGTGCTCAGGAGTTCCTCCTGGCTCTGCACTCAGGAATTACTCCTGGCGGTGCTCAGGGGGACCCTATGGGATGCCGGGGATCGAACCTGGGTCGACTGTGTGCAAGGCAAATGCCCTTCCCACTGTGCTATCACTCTGCCCCCTTTTCTTCGTCTTTAATTTTCATTGCTTTGGTGTTTGAACCATGCCCAGTGGTGTTCAGCGCTGACTCCTGGCTCTGTGCTCAGGGGTCTCTCCTGGAGGGACTTAGGGACCATATGGGGATGCTATGGATTAAGCTCAGGTCAGCTGTGTGCACCGCAGGGCCTGACTGCTCTACCATTGCTCCAGCCTCCTCCCTGTCATTATTATTTTTTTTTTTTTTGTGCTTTTTTGGGTCACACCTGACAATGTTCAGGGGTTTCTACTGGCTCTGCACTCAGGGAATTACTCCTGGCGGTGCTCGGGGGACCATATGGGATGCCAGGGATTGAACCCTGGCGGCATGGACCGGCCAGTGCAAGGCAAATGCCCTACCGGCTGGGCTATCGCTCCTGGCCCCTCATTATTATTTTTTAAGTTTCTGGTTCTTTCTTCTGTTACGTGGCCATTTCCCTGCCTGTCCACCCCCACACTGTTCCTTCTCCCTGTCCGCCCCATCCTTCCTCGCCTCATGCCTTGACGGAGTGGGTTTAGTGTGGGGCTGTGCATTCTGGGGCACTGTGCTGTTTCGTGTTCAGGCTGTTCCCGAGGGCTCCTGACCTCCGCCCGCCGGGTGGGCCTCGGGCTGGCTTCATCCTAAGGGCCCCCACGAGAATGTCGTTTGCCACCCATCCATCGTCTCCTTCTGCGGCTTATTTGACTGGGCACGGCTTTCGGGGGCCCAGCAAGAGAGTGGAGGGTGGCCGGGAGCAGAGCCTGCGGCTCCCGGAGTATTGGGGGACAGCAGGGAGAGCACCCCCCTGTGCTGGGAGTGAGAAGGGCTGATCGGGCACGCTTCAGCAGGTGCGCGGCGAGGCTGCAGTGGGGCCTCCGGTTCTCCTTACCGAGACCCTGCCGTCAGCGCTTCCTGCTGTTTCTGTCCGTCGGAGGCGGACAGTTGGAGGAGAATGTGGCTCCCCACCCCCCCCATCCCAGCAGTAAGTGACCCTCAGCTGTGAGACCCTCGAGAAAACTCTGGTGTCAAGAGCCTGTCCGGGACCCCGAGGCAGCAGGTTAGGCGCGTGCTGTATTATGGCCCCTCCGGTTCCAGCCCCCGCACTGGCTGGGTGCAACCTCGGCGCCGTTAGCATCACCGGGGACCCTGGTCATCCAGCACTAGCTGCCCACACAGTTGGCCAGCGCGTTTTCCTTTCTTTTTGTAGACTTTGATTTGATTTTCCCGTTGCACCTTATATAAACACTCTGGTTTACAAAGCTGTTCACGGCCGTTTGCTACCCGGCTCCATCTACCATCACCCGAGGCATGTTTTAGAATTTCATGTTATATTTTTGGTGTTTGGGTCAAACCTGGCAGTGCTCAGGGCTTACTCCTGGCTGTGTACTCAGGGATTCCTCCTGGCAGGATTCGGGCACTGTATGGGGCACTGGGGATCAAACCCAGATTGGCCCCACAAGGCAACCGCCTCCCCACAGTGCTGTCGCTCCAGCCCCCAGTTGGCTAAGGTTTGACGTGATGATACCGCTAATCCCTTACAAATTGCAAACAAAAATGTGAGTATTTCCAATGGATGTCAATTTTTTTCTGGGAGTCACACCTGGCAATGCTCAGGGGGTTACTCCTGGCTCTACACTCAGGAATTACTCCTCGATTGGTGCTCAGGGGACCATATGGGATGCCGGGATTGAATCTGTGTCGGCCGCGCAAGGCAAATGCCCTACCCGCTGGGCTATCGCTCTGGCCCTGGATTTCAAGATTTCATGTGTAAAATTCTGATCAGAACTGGAGACAGTAGGGGTCGGAGGCGATAGCACAGCGGGAAGGGCATTAACCATGCTTTGGTTGACCCGGGTCTGATTTCTGGCATCCCATATGGTCCCCTGAACACCTCCAGGAGTAATTCCTGAGTGCAGAGCCAGGAGTAACCCCTGAGTATCACTGGTGTGACCCAGAAAGCAAAACAACAACAACAACAAAGAACTGGAGACGTTTGTATTTTGCTCGATCCATGCTGTTGATCATTATAATGATTCATAAATCCACTATAAAAGCATTTTGGTTCGGGCTCTTGACTTAGAGCTTAGAGCATTTACCTTTGAGCTTTCTGGGCACGGGGAAACAAACATGTAATTTACAAGGAAAAAGTTTTCCTCTACTTGGAGTTTGTTGAGCTTCCTGCATGAAGGCTGTCCATTTTTACGGATTTATTTTTATTGGAGACTAGTAAAACAGGAAAGTGGAGACTTTCAAGCATAAAATGATAATATTTATTTTAAAGATGAAATCTGGGAGCTGAGGGAGTTGGGCTTTAGAAGAAAGGGAACTTTTTTTTGACTCAGAAAGCGTGGCCCTGTGCTGTTTTAGCACACAGAGGGCCCCAGAGCCACATGGAGATCTCGCCAGGAAGGGATGTAGCCCCGTACACCAGCAACACCACTTTGAGGCAAACAAAATATAGGAAACTGAAAGGATCCCTGCACGCTACATTCATCATGATGCCCGCCACAATAGCCAATGTGTGTAAATAACCAAATCCCAACTGCGGGGAATGGAGCAAGATTTTAGGCTGGGTAGTGTGAGAGGAGTACTGGGTAGCGTGAAGGAGTACTGGGTAGCATGAAGGAGTACTGGGTAGTGTGAAGGAGTATTGGCGTGAAGGAGTGCTGGGTAGCATGAAGTACTGGGTAGTGTGAAGGAGTACTGGGTAGTGTGAAGGAGTATTGGGTAGCATGAAGGAGTACTGGGTAGTGTGAAGGAGTATTGGGTAGCGTGAAGGAGTACTGGATAGCGTGGAGTGCTGGGTAGCATGAAGGAGTACTGGGTAGTGTGAAGGAGTATTGGGTAGCGTGAAGGAGTACTGGGTAGCCTGAAGGAGTACTGGGTAGTGTGAAGGAGTATTGGGTAGCGTGAAGGAGTACTGGGTAGCGTGAAGGAGTACTGGGTAGCGTGAAGGAGTACTGGGTAGTGTGAAGGAGTACTGGGTAGTGTGAAGGAGTGCTGGGTAGCATGAAGGAGTACTGGGTAGCGTGGAGTGCTGGGTAGCGTGAAGGAGTACTGGGTAGCATGAAGGAGTACTGGGTAGTGTGAAGGAGTATTGGGTAGCGTGAAGGAGTACTGGGTAGTGTGAAGGAGTGCTGTGTGGCCCCAGAGAGAACAGACTCGTGTGATCGCGCCAACATGTGTGGGACTCGATTGAGGGGCAGTGTTGTCTCAGAGGGTGGTCAGTCCATGAGCTGAGGAGATGCAGGATGACCTCTTTTAGGGGGGAGGGCTTTGATATTTCACTTTATTATTATTTTTTTGGTTTTTTGGGTCACACCCAGCAATGCTCAGGAGTTACTCTGGGCTCTGCACTCAGAAACTACTCCTGGCGGTGCTCCGGGCACCATATCGGATGCTGGGTTGGCCACGTGTGACCTGAAAAGCAAAATAAGTAAATAAATTAGGCCGTCCTGGGTCATCCTGGCCAACACACAGGGTTTAATGCTGGTGGCGGCCCCCGTCCCTCCTCAGCACCACATATAGTCCCCATATCACCACCAGGGGTCGCTCTAGAGCAGAGTCAGGTGGCCCACAAGCACCACCAGGAGGCTTCTGAGCACAGAGCCGGGAATAGCATCTCAGCACCACCCCGTGTGGCCCCCACCCCAGCCCTGCAACGAGGAAAAGAAGGCAGAGCTTTGGCCGTCCTGTTCGATTCCTCTCCATATTCCAGTGTTGCTGGTGTCTTTCTGTGCTCAGCTGCGTCGCGCTTTCATTTTTTCCGTCATCATTTCTGAGAGTATTTGTTCTTGGTTGAAGGGACGCCGTTGTGGTCCGCAGCTGAAGTGTGCCCAGGAGCCAGGCAGGTCCAGCGTTTCCCTAGCTCACAGTTTTACAGCCTTGGCTGTGGGGTGATGCCAGGCTCTGGCGCGCAGCCCCCGAGCGAGGAGGGAGGCGCGCCCGGCTACCCCATGGCCAGCTGCCCCTTGTGTTCAGAGCTTGATGTTGTTGCCATTATTTACGTGAAAAACTTTGGTGTGTTCTTGCCAAAACGTCACAAACCCCCCAACGAGGATGGTTCCAGGGGGCTGGCTATCACCTCCTCTCTGCCGCCTTTCACAGCAGCTGTGCTGAAGGGTCGTGCCCGGTGTCCCCTCGGCCTAGTCTGTGGGTGTTTGCTCATGACTGGACGGGGCTGTGTGCGGGCTGACCATCACGAGCCCTTCCGGGCTGTGTGTCCATGTGTCTGATCACTCGAGATGCGACTCAACCGTTAGGAGCGTGGGTGGCTGCAGCGGCCTGGATTTTTGCTTTTAAACGAACTTGCTTGTTTCTACTCCTTTATAGTTCATCAGTGGGTGGTCGAAGGAAATATCTTTGAAACTCGAGTTCATGAATTTTTAGTGTAGAAAAATCTCCAATAGATGGTCCAGAGAGACAGTACAGTGAGTACTGTGCTTGCCTTGCACACGGCCGGCCCCAGTTTGATCCCTAGCACCCCAGATAGGCTGCCAGGAAGGGTCCCTAAGGGTAGACACAGGAGTAAGTCCTAAGCACCGCCCCAAAAGCAAACAATCAAATAAACAAAAAGGCAGTTCAGCTAGAGGCTGGATGCCCAGGGGGCACCTTCCTTCTCAAGAGTGAGGCTGTGAGTCTGCTCCTGGTGCCACCCCACATGAATGGGATGCTACGAAAAGAAAAACAAAACAACCACATAGGGGGCCAGAGAGATAGTACAGTGGTTAGGGCACTTGCAGTATGCGTGGCTGACCCTGGCTCTGTTCCTAGCACCCCACGGGGTCCCCTGAGCCCTTCGGGAGTGATCCCTGAGCACGGAGCCAAGAGCACTTGCTGAGTGTGGCCCCAAAGCCAAAAGCCCGAACAACAGAAGCCACATAGGTGGTGTAGTCACTTCAGTAGCGGCGTGCCAGTGGTGCAGCCGTTAGTCGGCCACCAAGAGCATGTGATAAGCAAAAAACAGTTCCAGGGTGGGAGCAGCCGGGCAGCTTCACTCACAGAAAACAGCCGGGCCCAGGGAAGGGAGAGCTGTGGGGCCCGGGGAGACACAGCCAAGCCCGGAGGTGGGCTGCAGGGAGCGCCCCTGTTCGCTCCTCATTGTCATGTGGGTCCTTGGCGCGGGGCCTGGCTTGCATTCCAGATGCCCGTTGAGGAGAGGTGAAGTCACTCTTCTGTCCGCATCTCCAGCGGGCAGGTGGGACTGGGGACAGATGGACAGCTCCGTGCGTTCCACTGATGCTGTCTGTAAAAATAAGCCCAAGTGGATGGTAAGTGAGAGTGATAATTTCTAAGTAGCAAAGTGTTAAAGTAGATAAGTGCCTCCTACTGTTTGCACGACTGACGTCTGCGCTGCGAGGTGTTTATTTTAACACTGGGAAGCATTTATTGCACCAAACTTATTTCCATTCATGCACAGATGTGCCGCCTCTAAACGAGGGCCAGGGTAGAAAGGCAGGAAGTGCGTGGTCAGCTTTATCTCAAGTGGGATGCGTTTCCTCCTTCCTTCCTTCCCTACTTCCTTCCCTCCCTCCCTCCTTCCTTCCTCCTTCCTTCCTTCCTTCCTTCCCTACTTCCTTCCTTCCTTCCTTCCTTCCCTACTTCCTTCCCTCCCTCCCTCCTTCCTTCCTCCTCCTCCCTCCTTCCTTCCTTCCTTCCTTCCTTCCTTCCTTCCTTCCTTCCTTCCTTCCTTCCCTACTTCCTTCCCTCCCTCCTTCCTTCCTTCCTTCCTTCCTTCCTTCCTTCCCTACTTCCTTCCCTCCCTCCTTCCTTCCTTCCTTCTTTCCTTCCTTCCTTCCTTCCTTCCTTCCTTCCTTCCATCCTTCCTTCCATCCTTCCTTCCTTCCTTCCTTCCTTCCTTCCTTCCTTCCTTCCTTCCCTACTTCCTTCCTTCCTTCCTTCCTTCCTTCCATCCTTCCTTCCATCCTTCCTTCCTTCCATCCCTCCTTCCTTCCTTCCTTCCTTCCTTCCTTCCTTCCCTCCTTCCTTCCATCCTTCCTTCCTTCCTTCCATCCTTCTTTCCTTCCTCTCTCCCTCCCTCCCTCCCTTCCTACAAACTCTTTTGTTTTTTCCATCAGCCTCTTTTGTTTTAGTACCACGACTGGCAGTGCCCGGGCTGACTCCTGGCACTGTGCTCAGGGCTCAGTCCTTGTTGTGCCCAGGCTTACTCTTGGCTCTGTGCTCGGGGATCATTCCTGCCCGTGGTCAGACGCCCTTATGCCTGCCAGGTCTCAAACCAGAGTCAGCACATGCAGCGCAAGAGCCTTAACCCCTGAACTGCCTCTCCAGCTTCTTTCCGGAAGTCCATGTTATTCCTGCTTCCCCCAAGAGTCGTGGAAGAACAGTCAGTCCCGGCCCGTGGTTGTCGGTCCGTTCTGTGGCCTGAGCAGTGGGAACTGCAGAGCGCTCTCTTGTGGTGAGTTGGTGCTTCCAGACTTCCTCGGGTGCTGCTGAGGGCAGAGGCCATCTGCACCGCTTCAGACGAGGGGCTGCTGGGTGGCCGCCGGCCCCGCGGCCAGTACTGCCCCCGAGCGCAGCATGTTTCAGCTGCAGCTGCGCTTCCTTTACCTTCTCTTCGGATTTTTTTTAACTTTCTGGGTCACACCCGGCAATGCTCAGGGGTTCCTCCTGACTCTGCACTCTGGAATTACTCCTGGCAGTGCTCGGGGACCATATGGGATGCCGGGATCGAACCCAAGTCAGCCGCATGCAAGGCAAACGCCCTCCCCGCTGTGCTACTGCGCCAGTCCCTGGAACATGTATATCGAGGGCCCTGGGTGGATACGGGTTCAGAACACGTGTGGCCTGTATGTTCCGTGTTTCTGGGCCAGGGTTCGAGTCCGCCCCCACGACCCTGCCGCTGGGCTGCGCCGCCTCCCAGGAGCTGCTGCTCCAGCTTGCACATTGCTGGGCACGGCGGAAGCCACCACTCACGCCCTGATCCTGATCCTTACGGTTTTAACAGAAGCTCCGTTCCGAGGGGTGTGGGGTTCCACTGGGTGGTTCTTAAACATGGGCCACCTGGATAAAGGGCGGTTGGTAAGATGCAGAGGGCGCGGCCCGCGGGGACTCTGCCCGCAGTAAAGCCCCGCCAGCTGCGGCTTTGAGGCCACGTTTCAAGATTAAAAGATTAAAATCTTCAGTCTTCCCCTCCTCTTCAAAGGGTCAGTCCACTGCTGCAAAAGGACCAAAACAGCAGCTTTCGCTTACCCACCCCTGGCTCCCACAGTGCTGCCTCATTTTGTGGACCGTGGGGGGGTGATTTGGGGTACACGGGAGGGGGAGAGAGCTGTGGGTGTGACCACAAACCCAGAAACCGTTTGTGGAAGGGCCCAGTGAGGTTACAGGAAAGCAAATCAGGTAAGGGAGATTTGAGAACAGACAGTGTGGTTCACGGGCTGGGAGGTCTGGGGTGTTTGGGAGGGGACAGGCGTGGACTTGGAGCCCCGCAGTGGGCCCCAGGAAGTCGCAGCAGAGACAGGAGAGAGGGAGTTGTGGGGCTGTTTACAGTGTTTTTCAAACTTGGGGGCCACACCCAGCAGTGCTCAGGGCTGCTTGTAGCCCGGTGCTCACCGGTCATCTCCAGCTGAGCTTGGGGAGGGCCTGCAGTGCTGGGATGGAACCAGGGTGCCCACATGCTCAGCGTGTGCCCAGCCCTTATAAGACTGTTGACATTCTGCCTCCGGGGGCGCAGGCAAGACTGTTGACATTCTGCCTCCGGGGGCGCAGGCGTCTGCTTCCACCTCGCCATTGCTTCGGGGCTCCCCTGGCCAGATCGGCCGCCGCCTGGACAACAGCCTTTCCCATCCCGACTGCCCGGTCCACGCTTTCTTTCTCCCCCCTCCCGCCCTCAGTTGTGGTCTCACTCTTGGGAAAAAATTCCGCTTTGCACGACCAGGAGCCTGTTTACGGCGGCGTCCCCGGGCTGGCGAGCAGAGGCTCGGCGAATGTTTGTGGAACGAGGGGCCGCAGCGGTTTGCACGTCCCCCTCACCAGGGTTTCTTAGGAGACGTTGATCTTCGTGGAGCCCGGCCCGGCACGCTCGGGAAGTGAGTGAGGTCCGAGAGGGTGGGCGAGAGGCGAGGGCTGGCAGGGACAGAACACCCGAATTGGTATTTCAGATTGCTCAGAGCCATTAGCTGCTTTGGGAATTGTGTCTTTTGGAGCTGTGTCGAAATGGGCTGCAGATGGATTGAAGAACGGCGTGTCGGAAGCTGGAAAAGGAGCGCCACGGAGGTGGCAGTAGCCAGGCCCCGCCCCACGCCGCTGAGGCCTTGGGTGAAGCCTTGCTCTGCACAGGGCAGGGCCGGGAGGAGACACACTAGCGAGTATGTGGCCAGTCACGCTTTAAAGTTCAAGGACAGTGGCTGCCACTTGGAGAGTTTTGCACGACTAAATAGTGAGCAAAAATGTAGAAAATTAGAACTGGAGCAATAGTCCAGTGGGGAGGGTGTTTGCCTTACACGCTGCCAACCCGGGTTCGATTGCCAGCAGCACCCCCAGGAGTGATCCCCAAGTGCAGAGCCAGGAGGAACACCTGAGCACCACTGGTTGTGACCCCCCGTGATGTTGAACATTAAGTAATAAGTTAAAAAATTCGAGCAAGCCCTTAATAATAGTATTATATGCCCAAATAAATAAAAGCGAAGTTAAGAACACACTCTAGGTGTGAGCTTCTGACGGCACACACGTGCCGTGGTCGCCTCTTCCCACTGTCCCTTCGTCAGCCCTTGGCGTCTGCTGCAGCTCGGCTCCTGTCCGCCAGGCTTTCTCCTTCCCTTCCTTTCCCCCCTTCTCCCTTCCCTTCTTTCTGCACCCTTCTTGGCTGGGTCTTTTCTTCTTTTTTTTTTTTCAATTATACCATAGTACACATCTCCACACGGCAGGGCCTGGCAAGCTACCTATGTTGTATTTGATACGCCAAAACCCAGTAACAACTATAGACCTCATTCCCATGACCTGAAGGAATGATTTGAGGCTCTTCATGTTCCTGGTGTGAGCAGATGCCCTTGGGCTACACTAGAATGCAGTAGGAAGTATGGAGATGTTGCTGGTGCCTGCTGGAGCAAATCAGTGAACAACGGGAAGACAAGTGACAAGTGACTCTTGGTGGTGCCCGGAGGGGGTGGTGTAGCACTTGGCTGCAGCCCGTCTGTCTCTCTGCTCCCCATAACTATTTTTAAAAAAGCATCACTGGTGCGCCTTCACGCAGCCTGTCTAGTTCCACCTGACCCCATCTGTGCCCACATCGTCTCCTACTCGGCCAGGCTGGTGGGGCACAGGCTTACCAGGGGAGTCTCCCTGAGCTGCTGCCTGGCCACGGTGCCCTGCCAAGTGCTAGCTGCCCTCATGACTGCAGGAGAGCCAAGGGCAGTGCACGCCTGTGCTGTGGGAGAGCGCGGGCGCCTGCTCCTGTGTGCAGGGTTTGAGAACGTGCCCGTGAGCACATGTGTGAACACACATGTGCCCATGCGCTGGGTTTGAGAATGCGCCTGTGTGAGTGCACATGTGTCCGCCTGTGTGAACACACATGTGCCCGTGTGCGGGGCTTGAGGCCACGCGCCTGTGTGAGCGCACATGCGTGAGGGTGTGAATGTGCGCGCGCAAGATAGATGGTGCGCCATGCGCATACATGATGAGGCACGTGTGTTCATGTGCATAGTGTGTTTGATGTGTGATCATGCAGGTGAGTAGACACCATGTGTCTGTGTTTTGTGCGTGTATATCTGTGTGATGTGTGCGCACGTGTGTGGCTCTACCTGCTAGTAAATCTCACTGCCCCGCGCTGGTTTTCTGATTTCAGACTCCGTCGGCGTTTCACGGTCTGGCTCAGGCCCACCTCGTAAGTGGAGCTGCGGGAACGCCAGTCCTAGATGTGGTTTTCTCTTAACTAGGTGATTATTGGTGGTGGGTATCCAGGGGCCTCCATGCGTTTTCCTCCTTTCCTTGCCCTGTGTGCTGTGTGGCGGCGCCACACCTGGCGGAGGGGGTGACAGGTTGTTGCCTCGTGTGCGCTGTGGGTCAGCAGGGACCCCGATGGGTGTGGTGTGTGTTCCTGTGGGGTTTATTTGTGGCCCGGCCAGCTTCCGTTTCAGAAAGCCTCCCCTGTGCTTATTACCATGGGTCTGTTCTTTAAAAGTAAAGCGTCCGCCGTGGGGTTGGGGAAGTCCCGGCCACTGGGGGCCGGGGTCAACACTGCCGGTCTGCCCTCTGTGAGCAGCTCTCGCGGAGTCCAGGCTTCCAAGCCAAACAGACCCATATTTCCTTTCAAAACATGCATAAACAGGACTGGGATATGAAGCAAGGGCTAGAGCCGGCTTTCTGTGTCCAAAGCCGGGTTTGCCCTCCGGCTGTACCCCTGATACCTCCGGAGGACTCTGCATGAAGTTTAAGAGAAAAAAGCTGACACCTGTGCCCCAGCGCTTTGTTGAGATGATCAGGCTACACCGTCCTGACTGGTGGCTTTGGAACTCTGGGCTGCTCGGTTGTTTGTGGAGATTCCTGTGCTTGCCAGGGGCCGCTCACTCCATGGGGTTGTGGTGCTCATGAACATTCTAGCTGCAGTGCTCCCTGGGAGAAGCACACCTGATCGCAGTGCTCATACACCTGGCTGTGCGCCTGGGCTCCCACGTTCTGTACTGGAGCGGCCATGTCTGTGTTGGGTACATGTGGTGGGCACTGGGGATTGAACTCACGGCCTTATACCTTCAAGGCAGGTGTTTCTGGCCACTGAGCCGTCCCTCTCCGCTCCTCCCTGAGACCTTTTTCTTGAGATAAAATTCACATCCCCTATAATTCAACATTTAAAGCGCTTGGAAAGTCAGTGGGTTTTAGTCATTTGCACGTGTCCAGATCCTAACACCATCGAGAGGCTCTGGGGCCAGAGAGACCCAGAGGGTTTGGGGAGGGTTTGCCTTTCACACGGCCGACCCAGGTTTGATCCCCAGCATCCCATATGGCCCCCTGAGCCCACCAGAAGTGATTCCTGAGTGCAGAGCCAGGAGTAACCTCTATGACCCCCCCAGAAAACCTAAGAAATACAAAACTGGGAGAGTCCCACCGCTGCACCCTGAGCAGCACCCTCCAATCTGACGCCTCTTCTGATGAGGTACCACTGCCTCCTTTTGTCTGAATTTGGGCTTTTTTTTCTTTTTTTTTCCCCTGCTTTTTGGGTCACACCCGGCAATGCTCAGGGGTCACTCCTGGCTCTGCACTCAGGAATTACTCCTGGCGGTGCTTGGGGGACCCTATGGGATGCTGGGGGTCGAACCCGGGTTGTCTGTGTGCAAGGCAAACACCCTCCCTGCTGTGCTATCGCTCCGGCCCTGGATTTGGGCCTTTCACGTAGGTGTAGTGCTCAGTGTGTGGGCCTTCGTGTCTGACCTCTCGGGCTTCACCTGTGTGCAAGGTGCACGTGTGACCCTTTTGTAATCACATTGTTTCGGCAGCTAGCTTGTGGTTAAATTCATGGTCGCTCTGTTCTTCTACACATAATTTAAGCAAATTTAATGTCAAGAGAGCTAGTACAGTACAAAGGCCACTTGCCTTGTACACGGCTGACCCATGTTTGATCTCCAGCTCCTCACGTGGTCCTCAAGCCTCACCAGGTGTGACCCTACATGCAAAGTTAGGAGGATGCTCTGAGCCACCCCGAGTGCTCCCTACATGCAGTCAGGAGGATGCCCGAAGCACCCCCAGGAGTGCTCCCTACATGCAGTCAGGAGGTTGCTCCAAGCACCCCCAGGAGTGCTCCCTACATGCAGTCAGGAGGATGCTCCGATCACCCCAGGAGTGCTCCCTACATGCAGTCAGGAGGATGCTCCAAGTACCCCCAGGAGTGCTCCCTACATGCAGTCAGGAGGATGCTTCGAGCACCCCCAGGAGTGCTCCTTACATGGAGTCAGGAGGATGCTCTGAGCACCCCCAGGAGTGCTCCCTACATGGAGTCAGGAGGATGCTCTGAGCATCTCCAGGAGTGCTCCCTACATGCAGTCAGGAGGATGCTCCGAGCACCGCCAGGAGTGCTCCCTACATGCAGTCAGGAGGATGCTCCGAGCACCACCAGGAGTGCTCCCTACATGCAGTCAGGAGGATGCTCCAAGCACCCCTAGGTGTGGCCCCAAACAACAGCAGCAAATTTAGTACTGAAAAGCAATGAAACAAATAGAAAGTTGAGAAAAATAAGGCTGTGGGTGCTCATGCCGGGCGTTTGCCTGAGTGCTTGCCTGGGTCTTTGTGACTGGACGCTTTGTGCCTGGGTGCTTGTACCTGAGTACTTGAACCTGGTGCTGGTGCCCAGGGCATGCTCTGCACAGCTGTTGCAAAGGTAAAGGTGTTGCTGTTACGAGTAAAGGTGCCTGCGGAGCTTTGGAGCTGGGGGTGCCGTGGCCTGGCCCTAGGGGTGCCGCAGCGCCCTGCTGCTCATCTGCATCTTTCCCTGATGATGGGCGTAACAGCCTTGGAAATGAACGAGTGTGGGGGGCCGGCCGCTTGCCTTGCACCGGCCGACCCGGCTTGGTCCCTGGCATCCCATAGGGTCTCCCGAGCACCGCCAGGAGTAATTCCTGAGTGCAGAGCCAGGAGAAGCCCCTGAGCATTGCCGGTGTGACCTGAAAAGAAAAAAAAAAAGAAATGAAAGAGTGTAATAAAATTGTGTAGAAAGTGCTTGGTGTTGACAGGTGGAGACGGGGTGGGGCTCGCTGTCTCTGGACACACGTCAGGGGGTGAGTCTGTCCGTCCAGGGCTGTAGTCGGGTGCCCAGGCCCTCGGAGCAGGAGATTCTAGTCTCTGCAAACATACACTCAAAGGCAAGCACACACCTGTATGCACATGTGTGCACACCTACGCACACACACAATGAAAATTCATGCAGACCCACATGTCATACATGTACACACATATGCACACCCACGCACCATACATGTACACATGCACACTCGTGTACCATACATGCACATTCATTTATCATACATGTACGTATGCACACACATCATACATGTACACATGACGCATCATGCATGCAAACACGTATTATACATGTATACATGCATGTCCATGTGTCATGCATATACAGTGCACATGCATGCCCACGCACCATACTTGTACACATGCACACATGTATCATGCATGTATACCCACGTGTCATGCATGCACATATGCACACCATCCTGAACTACCCCCTCAAGGGCAGCCGTGCACCAGGACATCTGTCCCTGTGACGTGTGTGGTGTTAGCGTCGCTGACATTGATTCTGTACTGGGGAGAAGAGGAGGGAGGGGGCTTGGGCCAGACCTGACAGAGCTCTGTGCTCCTAGCTCCGTGCTCAAGGATCACTTCCGTGGGTTTAGGCATCCCTGTGGGGTGCCGCAGAACCAAAATGAGGTCTGTCTGCTTATTAGGCAGGTACCCTACCCACTATACTCTCTCTCTGGCCCTCAAGTGACTTTGCAATGACTTATCACATTGTCACAATACCTGTTATGGTCTCTAGGGACTCCCGAGTTGGGGTCCGAGAGAAGCTTGGCGAACTTAGCGCAGACATTGCAGTTGGGAGGTCCAGGTGTGTGTGGGGGGGGTGGGGGGGAGAGAGAGAGAGAGAGAGAGAGAGAGAGAGAGAGAGAGAGAGAGAGAGAGAGAGACAGAGAGACAGAGAGAGACAGAGAGAGACAGAGAGAGAGAGAAGAGGGAGGGAGAAGATGGGGAGAGGGAGAGGGAGGTTAGATCAGGTATTCTGGACAGTGCTCATACTAAACTGTTGACAGCAGAATGCTCTGATGTTAGCCTGCTACACAGGGCTGCCGTACAAACCCAGGTGACAAAGCACTAACTCTTCCAGCACCCGGGCGCGGCGTGCCGGGAGACCTGAACCCGCACCCCTGTCCTCGCCCCGTCCGCATGGGCACCTGTGTTGTTGCAGAGTCCACTCTGCTGCCGTTGGGATAAATACGGTCATTCCCATCCTGAGGCAGCTGGGCAGAGCGCGCAGTGTCCTCTGGAAGGAGGCGCCCCCTGTCAGATCCTCTCCGGCATTTTCCCGAGAGTGAAGCGTTTGTATCTGGGTCACAGAGGAGGCAGGTTTTTGTGTTTGTTTGTTTGGCATCTCCCACACCTGGCAGAGCTTTGGGGGGCCAGCGGGAGGGCCCGTGGGGTGTCGGGCGGAGGCTGCAAGAAGGGTCCAGCCTGCCCAGTGTCTCCACTCCAAGGCAGGATTTGGGAGGGTTTGTGTGTTTTTAAGCCACACCTGGCGGTGCTCAGGGCTTCCTCGTGTGTCTGCGTTCAGGGAACCACACATGGTGCTGGGGATGGAGCCCCAGTTGGCAGCAGGCCAGGCAAGCACTTTGCTGGTGCCTGTCAGAAAATAACCTCTCCGCAGCGGCTGGAGATTTCCGGCCTTCACTTCCAGAAGCCTTAACTTTCTTCCTGTAATCCATTAAAAAAGGGAGTCTGGGGAGAGGCCGAGAGTGTACTGCAGGGTAAGGTGCTGGCCCTGCTTCCTGGGGACCCCGCTCTGCCTCCTCGGCTCACGGAAAGTCTGAGCCCACCCAGGGCTCTGGAAGGGAGAAGCCGCCCCAGCCACAGTCGGTCTCGAGATCACGGTCACATTCAGGGACTGGATCAACTAAAAAATAGAGGGTTTTTATTTTTTGTTTTCTCCCCATTCAAAATAAGTCCATTTTGAACCTACGTGCTCCCTGTATCTCCTGATAAACAGTGCACAGTTAGTCTGCGGACACAGTTATTGATTAATTGATCGCAGACAAAAAGGCCTTTTCCCAGTGTGTTACCGAGAGACCCCGAGGTTCCCAGAGTGGGTTTTATCCGCCCCAAACCGGGCACGCACCAAACTACTTGAGTTCAGCATTTTCTGGGTCATTGTTAAAATAACATCGCTTAAATGGAATTTATTCACAGGGCTGCTATATCAATATATGCCGTATTATTTTAGGATTAGATTTCCATGTACAACAAGAAGGTTGTTTTTGTCTTCAGTGGGAACTTTATTAGGACGGGTCTAGAATGGACCTTTTCTTCCCGCCTCCATTTTCTCCTTCATTAACTAAGAAGCAAATTAGACTTGCATTTGGGCCCGTGTCTGCCAAGTGTTATTTTTAGAAGCCTTCCCCGCTCTCTGCACTCTCCGGGGTCTCTCCTTGCCCTCAGCCAGAGCATCCGAGTGAGAGAGAGCCACGACAGAGGTTCCTTCTGACACAGCTTCATTCTTTGCGCTTAGGAAAGGCTTTTTAAAAATATTTTATTATACCACCGCGAGATAAACAATAACAAAGATGGTCATAAGATGTTCATATTTGGGTTTGGGTCATACAGTGTTCCAGCACCCTTCCCTCCACCAATGCCCATTTCCCACCACCAACGTCCCCTGATTCCCTCCCCCCCCCCCTCCCCCAGCCTGCCTCTATGGCAGGTTCTTTCTCTCTCTCTCTCTCTCTCTCTCTCTCTCTCTCTCTCTCTCTCTCTCTCTCTTCTCTTTTCCTTCCCTTCCACATTGTGGGATTACAATACATATATTAAAAATGATGTCATGTGTATCTTTTTACCTATATTTAATGCTCAGTTCTAGGTTGGTATTATTAGCACTTTGACAATTATTGGCAAACTGTTCCATTCTCTGTCTTACCTAGCCTCTGCTTCCCACATGTTTGTGATAATTTCCACCTTTGACAAGACCTCCTGATCCATGTTTAACCTGACCTTGGATATTGGTATCAAATATGTACATATATATTTATGTCATGCAAATAAATGCAGTCATTCTATATCTGTCTCTCTCCTTCTAGCTAATTTCATTCAACGTGATCCTCTCCATGTCCATCCATTTATAGTCAAATTTCATAACTTCATTTAGGAAAGGCCTTTTTAAGCGTCAAGATCCAAGGGCAAAAAAATATCAAAGGAAAATATTGTTTGGTTTCTCTGGAGTAAGGCATTCCCTGCGTGTCCGCCACACCATGAAATTGGTGACCGAGGAAAGAAAAAATATTTTTTGGGCGCGTAACTAGTAATCCAGGGGTTAATATATATATATATATATATATATATATATATATATATTTTTTTTTTTTTTTTGCTTTTTTGGGTCACACCCTGTGATGCTCAGGGGTTTCTCCTGGCTCTGCACTCAGGAATTACTCCTGGTGGTGCTTGGGGGACCATATGGGATGCCGGGGATCGAACCCGGGCCGGCACAGGCCTGCCGCGCGCAAGGCAAACGCCTCTACCTGCTGGGCTATCGCCCGCCCCCTAAGGGGGGTTAATATTTTTAATGTACAAAAACTACTTCAACTGACGACATGGGTGAAGGGAGAGAGCATCACCGTCTGAGACTTCAGGAGAGGCGGCCAGGTGACATTATTAAGAAACGTGGAAAAACGCCTCCATTTTGCTTGCTCAATTGCCAGGACTAAAGTGTTATTTGACCAGAGGGGGTGGGGACGCGGCATTGTCTCACACTTGGGGAGCCTCCGTTCTCGGTGGCTGGCACACTCTGGACACTATGGCTATGCTGTTGGGTTTGTCGGATTTTAGCTTAAGGCTGTGCTGTTGGGTTTGTAGGACTTTAGCTTAAGGCTATGCTGTTGGGTTTGTAGGACTTTACCTTAAGGCTTAGCTGTTGGGTTTGTAGGACTTTAGCTTAAGGATGTGCTGTTGGGTTTGTAGGACTTTAGCTTAAGGCTTAGCTGTTGAGTTTGTAGGACTTTAGCTTAAGGCTTAGCTGTTGGGTTTGTAGGACTTTAGCTTAAGGCTGTGCTGTTGGGTTTGTAGGACTTTAGCTTAAGGCTTAGCTGTTGGGTTTGTAGGACTTTAGCTTAAGGCTGTGCTGTTGGGTTTGTAGGACTTTAGCTTAAGGCTGTGCTGTTGGGATTGTAGGACTTTAGCTTAAGGCTTAGCTGTTGGGTTTGTAGGACTTTAGCTTAAGGCTATGCTGTTGGGTTTGTAGGACTTTAGCTTAAGGCTTAGCTGTTGGGTTTGTAGGACTTTAGCTTAAGGATGTGCTGTTGGGTTTGTAGGACTTTAGCTTAAGGCTGTGCTGTTGGGTTTGTAGGACTTTAGCTTAAGGCTGTGCTGTTGGGTTTGTAGGACTTTAGCTTAAGGCTGTGCTGTTGGGTTTGTAGGACTTTAGCTTAAGGCTATGCTGTTGGGTTTGTAGGACTTTAGCTTAAGGCTTAGCTGTTGGGTTTGTAGGACTTTAGCTTAAGGCTTAGCTGTTGGGTTTGTAGGACTTTAGCTTAAGGCTATGCTGTTGGGTTTGTAGGACTTTAGCTTAAGGCTATGCTGTTGGGTTTGTAGGACTTTAGCTTAAGGCTTAGCTGTTGGGTTTGTAGGACTTTAGCTTAAGGATGTGCTGTTGGGTTTGTAGGACTTTAGCTTAAGGCTTAGCTGTTGGGTTTGTAGGACTTTAGCTTAAGGATGTGCTGTTGGGTTTGTAGGACTTTAGCTTAAGGCTTAGCTGTTGGGTTTGTAGGACTTTAGCTTAAGGCTATGCTGTTGGGTTTGTAGGACTTTTAGCTTAGGCTGTGCTGTTGGGATTGTAGGACTTTAGCTTAAGGCTATGCTGTTGGGTTTGTAGGACTTTACCTTAAGGCTTAGCTGTTGGGTTTGTAGGACTTTAGCTTAAGGCTATGCTGTTGGGTTTGTAGGACTTTAGCTTAAGGCTTAGCTGTTGGGTTTGTAGGACTTTAGCTTAAGGATGTGCTGTTGGGTTTGTAGGACTTTAGCTTAAGGCTGTGCTGTTGGGTTTGTAGGACTTTAGCTTAAGGCTGTGCTGTTGGGTTTGTAGGACTTAAGCTTAAGGCTGTGCTGTTGGGTTTGCAGGACTTTGGCTCAAGGGGCCCAGGCGTGACAGGTATTGTCTGTCATTCAGGGAAACATCACGCCTTGGAGCCTGATTATTGGAGTTTCACTTCCTATCTGTTGAGTCTTTTGTGGCTATTAAAAGAATTCTATGAATTATGATAAGAAAAAAAAATAGTACCCAGGTATGCTCCTATACTGGTTTTAAAATGTAAAGGAGGGGCCAGATTGATAGTATAGTGGGGAGGGCGTTTGACTGGTATGTTCCAGACCCATTTTTTTTTTTTTTTTGCTTTTTGGGTCACACCCGTCAACACTCAGGAATTACTCCTGGCGGTGCTCGGGGGACCATATGGGATGCCGGGGATCGAACCCGGTCGGCCACATGCAAGGCAAATGCCCTACCTGCTGTGCTGTCAAACGCCCTACCTGCTGTGCTGTCGCTCCGGCCCCAGACCCATGTTTGATCCCTGGCATCACATAAGGTCCCCTAAGCCCCCCCAGGAGGGATCCTTGAGCACAGAGTCAGGAGTAAGCCCTGAGCACAGCGAGGTATGGTCCCCACACAAAGCAAAGCAAAGAAAAACCAAAGCCAGGGGACAGAATAAAGGCGGTTCGGGGGACTGGAAAGGTGTGGGGTGGGGCGAAGCGGGAAGAATTCTCTCCCTCCTATTCATCTCACTTATTTTCGAATTTTCTACATTTCTTTTGTGAGTAGGTATTTCTTCTTCTTTTTTTTTTTTTTCTTTTTTGGGTCACACCCGGCGATGCTCAGGGGTTACTCCTGGCTCTGCGCTCAGGAATTACCCCTGGCGGTGCTCGAGGGACCATATGGGATGCCGGGGGATCGAACCCGGGCGGCACAGGCCGGCCACGTGCAAGGCAAACGCCCTACCCGCTGGGCTATCGCTCCAGCCCCCATGAGTAGGTATTTCTATGAAATAAGAAGGACCACAAATCCCTATTAAAAGAGCAAGAGTTTCTAGCATGCAATTAGGAGGAGAATTCACCTTTGGAAGAGCATGCACTTTGACATGGTTTTTTTTTTTTTTGGGGGGTGGTGTTGGTTTACCTAGCAG
>JAJIBD010014697.1:0-26570 GCA_021461705.1 Cryptotis parvus | reverse complement strand
CTGGTAAATATATATACTTCATGTAAAATATTTACTTATTTATTACATATTGATTGATATGTAATATATTGATATGACAACAATATGATAACATATTGATATGATGATTTAACATATAAAATAATATTTATATAGAAATCTATGTATGTAGACATCAAATATGCATTTTAGCATGAATAACCCCTTTGTTTCAGGTGTTTGTTTTCTTCTAAGTGTAGAAAAGTCATAATTTTAATTTTACAAATTGTGCTCCTCAAAAATGAGGTACAATGAAGGAATAAAATTAACTCAGAAGGAGAAAATAACAAAACATTAGTATAACTGACAAGCTTAGGAAGTGTGGAGAAACGTCTCCACCATGTCATAGGTTTGTTATTTGAGTACACAAGGCATGCTCTGTGAACGTCCTTTTTCCCTAAAACATAGTCAAAAATACATGTGAATGTCTTTGTGGTTATCAAAATTTCAGTCAACTGTCTCATTTGTTTGATTAATTTTTTGAAAATTCTGAAAGAAATACCATCCACTACTTGTTCTGCAAAAGATATGTCTTTTGATATGCTTCTATTTTGATATGTATTGAAGTACATGTTTACAGGAGTTACGTTTAAAACTAGTGCTCTGTGTAGACTCTGCTATAGTTCAATAAATAAGCTGCTGAGTATCAGATATAATTGTGATATTTAAATTTTTTGTTAGTTTTTTCATTTATTATGAGTAAAAGCAGGTTATGCCACCTGCCAAACTGCCTCCAGTTGTTTATTGCAAATCTGACTAACAGTAATATTATTTTTTATCATCACATTTTTAGAATAAATTTAATGGTACATCTCAACATAATAATTTTAGGTTTATAATAATTTGATACCAGGAATTTCTGGAAAATTTGAGTAAACAGTTCATTTTTGGAAATAGTAGACTCTGGTCTTGAGTTAGTACATACAGCTGAACAAATAGTGAATTTGAAGAACTATAAAATGGTTATATCTGTGGAATAATAAAAGGAATGACAAAAGATTTTGGTTAAAAGGGAAATCAAGAGAATATAATTTATTACTATTTTCATGCCTCAACGGAAGCAAAACTTGAGAATCTGTGTGATGTTCAGCAATCAGAACAATGCTATATGACAAAATTTAGTCTAGAGTTCTGTCAAAATGAGTCCTACAGTCAACTCTTTTATTATATATCTCTAAAGAGCTATTCTTTGAGGGAAGGACAAATGATAAGTACATTTATCATTATGATGACTAAAACCTGCTTTGAATAATGTTAACCCAAAAAAAGAAATCCGCTGAATCTCAGCAAAACTATGTTCATGAAAAATGAACTACTTCCAGAGGTCTCATTCATTCTCAATGGAACAAACATCTCTGAATGCAGCAGTTATGTGTACCTAGGTCGAGAAGTCAATATGATGAATGGCCTAAAACCTGAGCTGTGCAGGAGGAAGAGATTGGCATGGAATGCCTTCAAAAGCATCAAAGAAATAGCTAAAAAGACAAAGAACCTTCAGCTAGGGGAACATCTCTTCAACTCCACCCGTTCTCCCTGCATTAACATATGCCTCAGAGACCTGGGCCCTAAGAAAGCAGGATGAGAACGCTATTCCGGTATCCCAAAAGAGGAATCAAAAGATCTATGCTTGGAATATCATGCCTCACTCAAGTGAAAGAAGGAATCCAGATCTCTGACCTCCATCGCTGTTCCAGAGTCCGAACACTGTCTTGTTTGCCAAGGCATCAAAAAATCAGATGGGCTGGACATGTAATGTGATTTGGAGACCATCAGTGGACTAGAACCGTTACCGACTAGATCCCACGGATGTCAAAAAAGAACACATGGGCGCCACTTACAAAATGGTCAGACTTCTTCGTCAAGACCCTGAACAAACGATTTTAAGCTCTTTGTATTCCAGAAGTAACCAGATGCCATTCGGCTACAGGGGCACGTGATAGGGTCAAATGGAAATATTACTGGCGCCCACTAGAGCAAATCGACAAATAACAGGATGTCAAGTGATCAAGTAATGTAAAAGAAATACTCTCAGTTCAATTGTCTTAAAACTAAAAATGCATTGTTTCTCAGAGAAGACAGTGCAGTCCTAGGCATTATCTACAATATTTGTATAAAATATCAACAGTTAAAAAATATTTGTATCCTTCAAGAAAATAGGATGTGCAGAATACATTCAGTAATGAAAAAACCTACACAAAGAATCTGAAAAATGTTATCTGATATGACATTTTAATATTGATGTAGTTAAAATATCTAGGAGATTAAATACCAAAATGAGAAATTTTAAGGACAGTATGAAACAAGAATTATTCAAACTAAATGGGCATTTAAGGGTATTCACTAACCAACAGGTGGCAATCCTCCATGGGCAGTTCTCTGAGGAATATTAGTCGAGTCAACTTATCTGTTTTGCGGGCCTCTATAAAGCGAGAATCCACCATTTCTGAAATCTCTAGGACTGAAAGGAACACAAGCTTTGCTGAACCCTAGCTCATATTTAAACAGCTGAATTTTTTTTTACTTTCTGGGTCACACATCAGCAATGCTCGGGGGTTACTGCTGGCTCTGTACTCAGGAATTACTCCTGGTTGTGCTCTGGGGACCATATGGGATGCTGGGGATAGAACCCAGGCTGGCACAGGCCGGCCGCGCACAAGGCAAACATCTTACCCTCTGGACTATCGTTCAGGCCCCTAAACAGCTGAAAATTTAAATAGTATTAACTTTGGCCACAGAAAGAGTCCAAACTGAAACACAAAGCATGTAAAGAATGTACATAAAAAAGAGACACTATTAAACACAGCAAAAACATCTAATACATATGTAATTGAAATTCCAGAATGAGTGGATGAGAGATAGTATAGTGGGAAGGGTGCTTGCTTTGCACATGGCCAACCTCGGTTTTTTTTCATCCAGGAGCCCATAGATTCCCACAGAACTCTTCCAGAAATGATCCCTGGGTGTAGAGCTAGTAGTAACACCTGAGCCCCCTGAGAAAGCCCTCATCAAAAACATTCAAAATGGCAAATCTATATGCAGGTAAGGAAGTAAGAAAGCTAGAATTTTCTGTGATGGTCATCATGCATGTGTGTACTCTCTACTATACATAAATATTATCTAAATTCTGTTTTACAAAATCAATAATTCCATGTAAAAATAATTTTTTAAAAATCAAGTCATGGATTCAAACCACAAACAGGACATACACCAAAATAAAATACACAAAAAGCACAGCATTTTGAAACCAATTTTTAAAATGTCAGTGTGCATATAGTAGGTGATTTTATATGACTCTGTGGTATTACATTTTTTTAAACTTTCTGCTTCCTTAAATCAATTTCAATTATTGTTCATTATAATAAATCCTCCTTGTGCCTTGTTTAGTCTTGTCAAAGTTGTTTTATTTCATTTCTTTCACAAAATATTCGAAATCATCCCCACTATTTCTATCCCTTTCTTTCTCTACAAATCAAAATTCTGGTCACTGATCATAATTCATATTATACTAATTATCAAAACCATTTCTTTTAACATCTTTATTTTTCTATTTGCTTTAAGTTTTGTCACATTTATGCATGCTCCATCATAATAAATTTTCTTGGGATCCTAGCTTTATTCTTCTACATAATAAACATTTTGTTTTAGTGGATTAGAATTATTTTTACTTTAATATTTGTTTTATATAGTAGTCATATTTCCTAGCTTATCTGTATCGTTTTATAAATACTCTATTTTTAGTTATTTTAGTGTGTTATTGTGGGGAGATGGGGTGCCCCAGCACAAAATCCGGGAGCAGGGTCAGGGATCCCCTTCTGTCCTAGGGGATCGGCAGTGAGCAAACAGAGAAAGACACAGAATCCAGCGAAGTTTCAAAATGCTTTACTTAACACAGGTTTAGGTATACAAATCAGCAATAGGAAAAACCACTAACTTAGTGTTCCCGGCTGGGCGGCGGTCATGTGTAGGACAAAATGGCTTCCACCATGTGTTAAGGTGCCATGGAGGCAGGCTAGGGAGGGGGAGGGAATCTGGGACATTGGTGGTGGGAAATGGGCACTGGTGGAAGGATTGGTGCTGGAACACAATATGGCCAAAACCCAAACATGAACATTTTTGTAATTGTCTATCTCATGGTGGTATAATAAAATATATTTAAAAAAAAAGGTCCCCACAGAGAGGAGACAGCTAAGAGGGAAGCTGTGGAGCCTGTCAACAGAAGAGGGGGAGAAAGAAGAAGAGAGTGAGAAAGGAAGCAAGCTAGGTTTGTATATCCCTGCAACCCAGACCTTCCACTCCAATGGAAAGCAATCAGGATTAAATTCACTCAGGTAATTTCTCCCAGGACCTCACCTAGGCCCTTTGAGATGTTAACATTGCTGGGCCAAGATCTGCCTTGAAAGTGCCTTTGGAGTGGGGAGGGGCTTCTGAGAGGAACTGTATCTCAGAATACAAAGGCATGCATCTGTACCAAAGAATATTCTATAGCCAGTAAATAGTTCTCCAAACCTTGACAAGGGTCTGATCTTTAATTCATGGTTAATCTGCATTTTATCTGCCTTTGAGTTATCAGAGAGCCATGCTTGCTTGCTTGGAGGCAAACAACATTTCTCTCTGGTCTAATTACTTAGAGATCCAACGTGGCCAGGCAAATATGCTGGTAAGATCTAGCTAGTCCCACGATGATTGTGGCACTATGAGGTTATATTTATACCAGCTAGCATAGAATACATGGTCAGATAAATTGCCACATTCAAACTGTCCTCCTCCTATTTACAAAGTGACCTGCAGGAGGCAACTCCAGGCCAAATGCAGAGACTCTGGGCAGGTGTATTGCAACATGTTATTTTTGTTATTATTGTATTATTTCTTCTCACAATTTTGAAGTATAGACTTTTTACTTAGATTGTTGGAGATGTTTGTGAAAAACATATCACTTTAAAGTATGGCCCTAAATTTTACTAACTTTCTTGAATACTTTTGAATTGTGATTTGGTTATAGTGGATTATGTTACTCTATCTATTTCTCTCCCACCATTTTTCAGCCAATGACCAATTATTTTCCTTTTCTAAAGACCTACAGTATAACAGAAATCAATTGGGCTGGGGAGATACGGTAAGTGCTTGCCTTGCATTGACTTAACCTCAAATCATTCGTTCATGGTCTTGACGAAGAAGTCTGACCATCTTGTAGGTGGGCGGCCACGTGATCTTTTGACATCCCATGGGATCCAGTCGGTAACAGATTTCGTCTTGCGGTCGTCTCCAAATCGCATTACATGTCCAGCCTTCTGATTTTCGATGCCTTGGCAAATGAAACAGCGTCCCTTACTCTGGAACAGCGATGGAGGTTGGTGCTTGCTAGGCTTACTGGTGTCAGTTAGAACCTGTCTAGAACTGTCTAGAACTGTATACAATGTATAAATGTGAAAGATCTTGGGAGGGACCTTATCCTAAAATCAGCATTATCTAAGAATATTCATGGTGCAAAGCAGCCGCATGCCAATGGAGCTATGGATCTGGCGTTGGTGAGTCTCTCTTTTGGGACAACTGGCATGGAGGCAGAGGAAAGGGCAGGACCCAAATCTCCACTCCGAGCCCAGCCAGCGTGGTCTCTCCCTTGCACATGAGAGCAAACGCTTGGAGCAGTGTTTAACTCCCAGGGGCAGGCCGAGCCCCTTATCAGAAGGTCAGCTCCATGGGTTGCTTCCACATGGGGCCCGCTAAGCAGCACAGCTCTTGTATATGTATATATGTGTATATGTATATATATATATATATATATATGTCTATATATGTATAAACATTATGTATATGTATATACATATAATACATAAGTAATATGTAAGTTATAATAAAACATTTAAGTAATAAAAATTAAAAATTCAAGAGAAATTGAATCAGACAAAAATATTCATGTCCACAAATGTCAAATCAAAATGAATCAAAGATATCAAATAAGACATGAATCTATAAGGTATATAGAATAAAACATAGGAAAAATGCTTTATGACATTGAATCTAAAGGCATCTTCAAAGACAAAACACCACTGACAAAGAAATGGAAGCAAAGATACACAAATGTAATTATATAAAATTGAAAAGCTTCTGTACCTCAAAAGAAATGGTGACCAAGATACACAGATTGGGAAAGACTATCCAGTCACTACCCATCTAATACAGACATGGGGCAGAGCTGCTACTTGCTCTCCCCGGTGCCCAGCTGCTCACGAGGCACCTGGGAAGGATGGCAGGATCTAACCCTGGTCCGCCTGAAGCAGGAATGTCCTGTTGGGTCGGAGGCGCAGAGATGAGACACCAGGAACACGCCGTATTTCCATTAATATTTTTAATAATCACCAGCCAGAGGGGCAGCAGTTCGCATCATGGCAGGAGCTCGCTGACCTGAACTAACTCATTTGACTGACCGAACTGACTGACCACCTCCACACAGATCCCAACTCCCTTATCCCTCATCTCAAAGGGCAATACAGCTTAAAGTTTGCATGGTTTACATTACAAAAGACAGTTCACATTCATTGAATAGGACTTAGGAATAATAGGAAGGAGACAAGCAGGAACCAAAAACCTGCAGGGGTGCTATCTAGGTAAGATGAGATGAACAAAAGAACGCATTGCAGTTGCTAATGCAGCCTTCAGGACTAGCCCATGATGGCAAGGACAACTCAGACAGAACAAGAAAAACCTGTTTTCTGCCTAACTTTAAGCATTGTCCATTAGACTCCATCTTGGGCTAGTTATAGCCAACAGGGAAATGTGCAGAGAAATGACCTAGGATAGCCTTGTCTGGGTATACCTGCAGCTGATCAACAGTTTCACTAGGGATTTCTACATACTAACTCTATTGGGGAGACAGTCTGCCGGAAGTCCCTGTGTATCTGTTAACAGGCAGTATCCATCAGACCTTCCTTCGCATATCCTTAGATCTACCTTCTGCCAACACCGCCACTCCAGCAGAGCTGCACAACAAGCAAGATGGCCTCCCCCACTCCACGAGGGCTGCCATCTTCCACATCCAGACTTCCCCCTCATCAGAACTCCACCCAGCAGACCAGCCTATCACAGCCCGGATCACCGACACCCACCCTGCAGCAGTTTTTTTTTTAATCCGGCCCAGGCATGCTGATCCAGAGACTCACAGACATGGGGCAGAGCTGCTACTTGCTCTCCCTGTGCCCAGCCGCTCACGAGGTACCCTGGAGGGATGGCGGGTTCTAGCCCTGGCCCGCCACCCCAGCAGAGCTTCACAACAAGCCAGACAATCCCCCACTCCATGAGGGCCACCATCTTCCACATCTGGACTTCCCCCTCTTCAGAACTCCACCCAGCAGACGAGCCTAGCACAGCCTGGCTTGCGGCCACTTGCGGCCACGTGGTTTATCAATAAATGCTGTATTTAGAGGTGACAAGTAGAGTATGCCACCTGCATGGCTAGCCTGGCAAGCTGCCTGTGTCATATTTGGTATGCCAAATAACAGTAACAATTATATTAGGTCATTCCTATGACCTAATATAATAATGTGAGGCTCTTTATGTTCCTGGAGCAAGCAGATGCCTTTGGGCTCTACTAGCATGAGACAGGACATATGGAGATATTACTGGTGCCCGCTAGAGAGCAAACAGATGATGAACGGGAAGATAGTGATAGTGACCCATATAATAAGGGGTTAATATCCCAGATATATCAGGTACTGGTAAAACGTTACAAGAAGAAAACAGCCAACCCAATCAAAAAATGGATAGAAGAAATGAACATAAACTTCCAAAAAAGAAGAAAGGCATACGAAAACTGCTCTTCTTCACTAATCATCAGGGAGATGCAAATCAAAACAAAAATGAGGTATCATCTCACACCACAGAGACTAGCACACATCCAAAAGAGAAAGAACAACCAGCGCTTATAAGGATACAGAGAGAAAGGGAATCTCATCCACTGTTGGTGGGAGTGTCAATTGGTCCAGCCCTTTTGGAAAACAATAAGGACAATCCTCTGAAATCTTGAGCTCCCATTTGACTCAGAATACCATTCCTGGGAATATACCCTGGAGACCCAAAAACACATAGCAGAAACATTATCTGCACTTTGATGTTCATCACAGCACACTTCACAATAGCTAGAATCTGGAAACAACCTGAATGCCCGAGAACACAAGACTGGCTAAAGAAACTGTGTACATCTACACAATGGACTACTATTCATCTGTCGGAAAAGACGAAGCCATGAAATTTACATTAAATTGGATGGACTGGAGATTATCATGCTGAGTGAAATTAGTCAGAAGGTAAAGAACAGATATAGAATGACTACATTCATTAGTGGGATATAAATATATATTAGTGCTCTACTAATTGTGGGAAATGTGGGAAATGTTAAAGCCACACTAGAACTGAACATTGAATGTACACAAAGGGATTTACATTATAATCCCTAAATGTCTGTAGGGCAATGCACAATGTATAAGAAAGAGAGAGAGAGAGAGAGAGAGAGAGAGAGAGAGAGAGAGAGAGAGAGAGAGAGAGAGAAGAGAAGAGGGAATAGTGTCTGCTATAGTGGCAGGTTGGGGGAGGGAAGAGGGAATTTGAGGACATTGGTTGTGGGAATAGGGCACTAGTGGAGAGACGGGTGCTGGAAAAATGTATGACTGAAACCCAACCATGAACATCTTTTAATTGTATATATCATGGCGGCATAATAATTTTTTTTAAATGCATATTGGTGATAACCCCTAAATGTATGTATTGCAAGCCACCTTGTATAAGAATTGCCTGCCATAGACACATGAGAGCAGGGGGAAATTAAGGGTTATTGGTGGTGGGAAATGGGCACTGGTGGAGGGATAGGTGCTGGAACACTGTATGACTGAAATCCAAATATGAACACTGTTATAACTGTATATCTCACAGTAGTATAATATAAAATTAAAAAATGCATGTTGGGTCCTCAGCAATAGTGCAGCTGGTACTGCACTTGCATTGCTTACAGCCAAACTGCCCAGTATCACATATGATCTCTGAGCACAGATCTAAGAGTAAACCTTGAACACCAGTAAATGTGACCCCCAAACAAAACAAAAATAATGCAAGCTATTTCTGTGTAACACAATTTTCATATTGATAATATTTGTTAGGCATTCTTTGCTAAAGTCTTATTATTTAGCAAGTAATTCAAAACTAGGAGATACTAATATAAAGTTAAACATAGATCAAATCATGAAAAAGGTCTGATTTAGACAAATAAGTTAGATTTAAAGTTATACAAATTTCAAAACTTAAAATTAGAATATGCTTATGATCAGTGGGTTAAAATAGCTTTCTTGTCACATCCACAGGAGCCAGAACAACCAGTGCTGGCATGGATGCCATGAGAAAAGTACTCTCACTCTTTGTTGGTGGAAATGACTGGTTCAGCCTTTTTGGAAAACAATATGGATAGTCCTTCAAATATTAGAAATTGAGCGCCCATTTGACCCAGTTATATCATTCCTGGTAATATACCCTGAGAACCCAAAAGTACACAACAAAGCTCCTTCTGCTCTTCTATGACCATAGCAGTACTATTCACAATTGCCAGAATATAGAAATAAACCCAGTGCCCCCAAACAGACTACTGGGCTGCTACCATTTATCTACACAATGGAGTGCAGATGTTAGGAAAAGTAAAGTTATGAAATTTATCTATAAATTAATGGACATGGAGAGTATCATGCTCAGTGAAATTAGAAATAAAAGGATAGATTCAGAATGACTGCATTCATTTGTGGGATATAAAATAAGAAATAGTGTAAGACCATTTATTAGGCCAGGCAAATCAGGGACCAGGAGAACTTGTCAAAGTGTGTGTGGGTCAGAAGCAAGGTAAGGTAGAGAAAGAACCAGTGTGTTAATAATTGTTGGAAATAGTAGAGTAACTGAGCATTGAACTAAAAGGGATATACATGGCAAAGGGATATACATGATCACTATCACTATCACTATCTTCCCGTTCATCATCAATTTGCTCGAGTGGGCACCTGTAATATCTCCATATGTCCTGTCTCATGCTAGTAGAACCCAAAGGCATCTGCTCACTCCAGGAACATAAAGAGCTCAAACCATTATATTAGGTGATGGGAGTGACCTAATATAAATGTTACTGGTATTTGGCATATCAAATACGACACGAGCAGCTTGCCAGGCTTACATGATAACAACTAAATATATTACATGATAACCACAAAATATATGTATTTACATATTACAATATTTATGTATCATAAATATTGTGTCACATTTACACATGTAAATATCTACATATTTACATGTATTTAAATATGTATTTACATATTTGAAATGTGCAAGAGAAGGGAGGAAAAGAGAGAAAGAAAGAGAAGAAGAAGAAGAGGAGGAGGAGGAAGGTGAGGAAGAGGAGGAGGAGAATGCTTGCTAGAGTGTCAGGCTAGGGAGGGGCAAGGAAGTATGCAGACATTGGTGGTGGGAAATGTGCTCTGGTGGAGGGTTGGGTGCTGGAACACTGTATAACTGAAACCCAATCATGAACAATTTTGTAATTTTATATCTCACAGTATTATAATAAAATTTATAGAGATAAATACATAAAAAATGACTGCCTTGCAAAAAGAAGGTGACAAATTTCATCTCTGGTGTCCCTGCTTGTGCAAAGCATAATGTTAGCATGTGGTAGTTCGAGTCTGGCAGCTCTGGTCTCTGTTTTCCCAGAGAAGTATGCTATTTCCAGCCTTACAGTTCTGGGTGTCTATGGCTACTGTAACTTAAGAAAAACAATCCCCCATGGACATTGGAATGGACAAAAATGGCAGTCAGGAAGTATGGTATGTGTGAAAGCATCATGTTGAATGAAGCTCAAACTCCAGCATCGATAGCCAAGTTTTTGAGGGCAATACCATCTGATACACAACCCCAGCAAGAATCACCGCTATGTGGTGAGTACCAAGGATGGCTGTGTGCAACACAAATTCATCACAAGAGCAATGAAAACAAAAGGAAAAAAATCAAACATTTATAATGCTAAATTTTCTGGGAGTGAGTCTTCCAAGCATTGCTCTGGAATGCTCAGCCAGTCTTGTCAGCAGTTTCATGTAGGGTCTGAGGATGTGGTCTGCTAAGGGTCTGTGTGGCATAGGACTCAACCCGGCAATGATTGATGGACCCAAGAGCTATACTGATGACTCTCTGGAAACCACATTGTGCTGAGGGTTGAATAGAGTCACATTCATGACAGTCACACCTTCACGAGAAGATATCGATACGAGAATATGTCATGAACATATTCACAGCAGGTATAGGTTGAAGCAATGTTCTAGTGCTGTAAGTCATTGAATCAGTGTCTACATTTGGGCTTCTCTAAGAATCTTAATCTATGAGGCCATTAGCTATGAAGACAGTACCCTCACTGCTGTACTGAACTCCTGGACACACATTATTTTAAAATAAGCTTTATATGTTTCGTTAAGAATTATGGAGTGGGGAGGGTAGAGATACAGTACAGAAGAAAGATACTGTACAGAGATACTGTACAGTATGCTTGCTTTGCATATAGGCATCACAAATGATACCCAGAGCCTACTGGGAATAATCCCTGAGCACAGAGACAGGAGCAAACCCTGGGAATAACTGGGTTTGCTCTGAAAACTAGAAAATATCCAACATACAAAGGGAAATCTTATTTTGTTACATATGCATTTATATATCCAGGAGAGCACACAGGCATAAAACACTAGCAGGTTAAAATGTTACAAGTGCTGTGTAATATTGGTGGAATTTGGCAGGTGTTATATTTTACAATTTTGTGTGTTTCTCTCAATCAAGCATTTTCTAGTGAGAAAAAATATAGCAGTGAATAAACTCATATATTTTTCTTACATCATTTAAACATAGTGACCATGTCTTATTCACTTTTGAGTCACTAAAATGAGACGTAATTCCATCTCCTGCACGGAGTTTATATATTCTACATTAACATAAAATCAGCTCTACCATTAGGCTGTCTTCACCAGTGCCCCTTCAGTATTCTACTGTCTTCTTAAGCATAAGTTCACTCTTCCAGGAAAGTCTTGTGCGGGAAGACAAGTTCCAAGCAACTTTCCTGCTCATTTAGAAACTTCCTGGAAGGTCTATTTAAATAAATATGAAAATTGTCCAACTTTGTAATAGATGGACCCTGGGACTGTTTCATCAAGATTCTCTCTAAATCCTCCATAACCTCAAAAACTTCTCTATTGTGCCTCCAATATAAGAAACTACATCATAATTCTTTTTTCTATTCCTGTCATCTCTTCCCTCTTCCCTCACTCCCTGAGAGAACCTACATAAAGTGGTCTCTAAAACCCCATAATTATCTTAGCTTTGCTTTCCCTTTTTCAATACCTGGGAAGAACTTTTCAGGTTAGTGTCTTAATAACCGAGGTAAGTATCTTTAATTTGTCAATGGTTTTGTTTGGTTAAGGTGTTTAGGTAAATCAGGATTTTATGAAAGTTTCCATAACCGGGGCCTTAAACGAAACATATTCACAGTAGGTATAGGTTGAAGCAGCGTTCTAGTGCTGCAAGTCATTAAATCAGTGTCTACATTTCGGCTTCTCTAAGAATTTTTAATCTATGAGCCCATTAGCTATGAAGACTAGCATTGGATTAAAATGTACTTATATTTTAGTATTGGTAGCATAATTATTAAAATAGCTAAATTTATACTTTGGTGATAATTCACTTTTTAAATGAATACTTCAACAGTAATTGACCAATTAAAAATATACCATATGGTTTCTTGAAATCCATTTTCATTGCAATTTAATAATTGGTTCTAATTGCTAAATTTTCATATATTTATTTCTATGTAAACATATGTATTAAAATATTAATCAATTAAAAGATAAATGTAGTAGTACAGTTAACACTTGATTTCTAGAGGTTTAATTTGTAATTGTTTTAGCTAGACTTTTGGAGTTAGATGGGCGAATATGAAACTGAAAAATTTAAGATGGTGTGCTGATAAAGTGCAGGGAACAGCATTCAACTTCAATCAATCCTTAGCACCATGTATTTTTTTGTTTGGGTTTATTTTTTTTAAATTTTTTATTATACCACCGTGAGACATACAATTACAAAGGTGTTCATAATTGGTTCTTGGAAATACAGTATTCCAGCACCCATCCCTCCACCAGTGCCCCATTTCCACCACCAATGTACCCCCACCCCCCCCCGCCCCTAGGCTGCCTCAATAGCAGGTAGCCCTGTTTCCTCTCTTTCTCTCTCTCTGTCTCTGCATCTCTCTCCCTCTTATTTTACACATTGTGGATAGCCCTGCAGATATTTAGAGTTTATCACTTAAGTCTCTTTGTGTATATTCAATGGTGATAGGATATAAATAGACACCAGTGTTTTACTAAGTGGGAATGGTAATAGCACCATGTATTTTTATAAGTTTTGTTAGTTGTAACCCCGAGACCTCTAAACATTGCTCAGGTGCTTGAATGGCACCTAGTAACCAGTAACTCATCTTTGTTTCCTATCATAGAACTTCTAGACCAGATGGTTGAGTGTCGGAAGGAGTGGAATTAGGACCCCCAAGCTGGAAGGAAAACTTACTGAGAGTTAAAGTTGAAATCATACCTTAGAACATATATGCCAGTGTCTGGAGAAATAATACAATATAGCTTGTAGGGTGCTGACCTTGCATGAAGAGCACAGACCCAGATTCCAATCCATTCCAATTGGTGAACCATTCTCATATGGTTCACCAAGCCTGCCAGGAGTGATCCCTGTGTGCAGTAAAGCTTGACTGAGCACCATGGGTGTGACACCCAAAACAAAATAAAATAGAAAATACACATGCAAGATCACTTCAAAGGGAAAGTATATATAAGCATTACAAACATTCCCTAGTAAGATAATGATGTGTAAGGACAGAATTTATTAATGGACTGAGGTGGTGGTAGTGGCTGGTCTAAAAAAAAGAGAGAGGAAAGTTATCAGAAGTAAAAAGGTTACCTTATCCTTTTCAGTACTTTAGAGAATAGTATTTCTCAAATTTTATGGGCATCAGAGGAAAATTCAGATTCTCATTGAAGGTCTGGAGTACACACTTAAAAATACTGTGAGGCAATCCCAGTATACCTTGTTAGTATTTAACTATTAGCTACCCTAGCCAATACTCATGCCATTTTGTATCTCTGTTTTCTCTGGATATCTCTGTTTTGTCTTTTATGTTTTCTCTGTTTATGTTTTGTTTTCTCTTTTTATGTTTTATGTTTTCTCTCTATGTTCTCTTTATGTTTCTCTAGATATATCTATTTTCTCTTTATGTATCTCTACCACCAACTAGGAGCTCTTTGCCACCATTGCTGCAACATGGGAAGATGCCATCATTGATGACATCGATGAAGAATACAACTGACTGGTTCAGTATCTCCATGACTGTGCGAAGAGCACCGAGAGAGAAAGCCACAAAAGGACGCCAGTCTTCAAAAACTCTCGAGCTGTCCCCCCAATGTGGCATGGCATGAGCCTCAGGCAACCATAAGCTAACATCCAAGCTTGCAAAGCAGTGCAGAGAAGCGATAAACGAAGACCTCAAAGACAGAAGAGCAGCAATACTGGCCCATGCAGCAGAAGCTGGGAAAAGCATTTGCAATGTCCACCTTTCCTTTGCCAACTATAAGACAAGATGACTGCCCTCCGACATCCTGATGGATCTATAACATCTTTCAGAAAGACAATGGAGATTATCCATTACTTCTACTCTGATCTCTTTGATAGCCACATCCACCTGCCCACATACCAAGTTCCGGAGGATGGATACGTCGTTCCCAGCATTCTCCCTTCTGAAATCCAACATGCCATTTCGTTGTTAAAGAAGCAAAGAACATCCAGCCCAGACAAAATCAGAACTGAACACTTGAAGAATATGCCATCAGAACTCATCAATACACTGGTTCGACTATTCACACACTATCTGTCTGAACGCTAGGCTCCCTCCCAATGGAAAACCAGCATGACAGTTCTACTGTTCAAGAAGGGAGACATTCACATTGGCAGCTATCACCCAATCTCCTATTGTCATCTCTAAGCTGTTCACTTGAGTCATCCTGAACAGGATTGGCAGAACATTAGATGAAGGACAAGCATGTGAGCAAACTGGGTTCTGAAATGGATTCAGCACAATCGATCATATCCACATGGTAACCAAGCTCATTGAGGTTTGTAGGGAGTTCAAGATGCCGCTCTGTCTAATGTTCATTGATTTAAAGAAAGCCTTTGATTCTGTTGAGACTGAAGTGGTCGTTGAAGCCCTAGCCAAGCAGAGTGTTCAAACCCAATACATCAAGTTCCTCATGATTTGTATTACGGATTCACCACCAGGATCTCACCATTCTCCAAGGAAGTGATCATTGATGTAAAAGGATGGATTTGGCAGATATCATTTCACTGAAACACTAGCATTTCCCTTCCACTCTCCACCCACTTCCCAATGCCTGCTCACTTAGCCAGCATCAATTATGTTGATACTTAGAGAGCTTATATAAGGGAACAGTAATGATAAGATCATGCCATTTCTTTTTTTTTTACCCTAGGCAGATGTGTGGGAGTCTCGACAATTTCTGTTCTTGGATTCACTTTCTGGGTTTCCAGAACACAGTGGTTTTCTACTGACAATCCCAGACACACCACCTCTGCAGCTACTGATCTATTTCACATTTATCTCAACGTATATTTGAGCATTTCCTATTCATATAATGAACAATTCATTCTATGTCAATTGTTGGAGCTAATTCTCTAAATATGGTCGATGAATCTGGTTTTCGACGAAAGTCAATGGAGATCCTAAAATCTCCAGTGTGCCATTTGAATCCACTGTATAGGAAATTTTAGGTAGTTCACCAGACCACACCACGTGCCCACGCATTTTTGTCTCTAGAAAAATGTGATGGGATACCAGTTAGATGAATATACTGGGTTCTGAGATAATCTAGTATATGGAACCCTCCATATAGTCCCAGAGGTCACAGTTCTTAGTGGACCTACCATTGAGTTGGGGAGGGGTGCCCCAGCTCCAGCTCCCCAGGGAACCTGGTGGATTTGATCACCCAGTTGTACATACCTGAAACTTGACTATTTCATGGGTGTGGCTCTGCCAAGCTGTGGAGTCCAGACCTTGCAAGTGGCTACTGTTTTGATGCATGAGGTTTTCGGGGCTCTGAGGGTCTGACGGGGAGGCAGGGGGAACCCAGCCCTGGTCCTCTTCCAGGACTCCTCATCAGACCAGCACAGGCCGAGCAGGCAGCAGCTCAGCCCCTATGCCTCTCGCTGATTCCCAGTCAGTTGCAGTTCCGCACAACATTAATTTTCACCACCATAAAATTTCTTCTGCCTTGTCTAACCCTCAGAATAAATCTTATGTTCATGTGACAATTAATGGCTTTACTTGATAAAAAAGCTTTTTTCTTAAAAGTAAAACAGTAAATATCACCGAAACTAAAAAAGCTCACAACCCATTTATAATAAAGGAAAAATATTTAGAAAATATACAATAGAAGAAAATAACCAGATTTATTGCCTAGCAAATAAATAATTGTTTTATATAATTAGTCATCAATGAAATACACAATAAAATCGCAATAAGATACCAGTATACCCTTAACAGAATTTCTAATCTTTTATTTCTTTTGCTTTATGGGTCACACCCGGCAATGCTCAGGGGTTTCTCCTGGCTCTTCACTCAGGAATTATTCCTGGCATGCTCTGGGGACCATATGGGATGCCAGAGATTGAACGTGGGTCGGCATGAGCTGGCCGTGTGCAAGGCAAACGCCCTACCTGCTGGGCTATTGCTCCGGCCCCAGAATTTCTAATCTTTAAAAGACCTTCACTGCCTTCCCGTTCATCATTGATTTGCTCGAGCGGGCCCCAGTAACATCTCCATATGTCCTGTTTCATGCTAGTAGAGCCCAAGGGCATCTACTTGCTCCAGGAACATAAAGAGCTGCAATCCATTCCAGAATGAGGTCTATAATTGTTACTGGTATTTGGCATATCAAATACAACACGGGTAGTTTGCCAGGCTCTGCCGTGCAGGTAGCATACTCTTGTAGTCATCTCTAAGTCCAGCATTTATTGATGAACCGCACTGCTGCAAGCAGCCGCATGAGCCGGGCTGTGATAGGTTGGTCTGCTGGGTGGAGTTCTGGTGAAAGAGAAGTCCAGATGTGAAATATGGAGGCCCTCATGGAGTGGGAGATCATCTGGTTTGTTGCAAGGCTCTGCTGGGGTGGCGGGCCAGGGCTAGAACCCTCCATCCTTCCTGGGTGCCTTATGAGCGGCTGGGCACAGGGAGAGCAAATAGCAGCTCTGCCCCCATGTCTGTGAGTCTCTGGCCTGGCATACCTGAGCCGGATTTAAAAAAAGACTGCTGCAGGGTGGAACTTGATGAGCCGGGCTGTGATAGGCTGATCTGCTGGGTGGAGTTCTGACGAGAGAGAAGTCCAGATGTGGAATGTGGAGGCCCTCATGGAGTGGGGGATCGTCTGGCTTGTTACAAGGCTCTGCTGGGGTGTCGGGCAAGGGCGCCTCGTGAGCGGTTGGGCACAGGGAGAGCAAATAGCAGCTCTGCCCCATGTCTGTGAGGGCTGGAGCAACAGCCCAGCGGGTAGGGCGTTTGTCTTGCATGTGGCCACCTGTGCCTGCCCAGGTTCGATCCCGGGATCCCATATCATCCCCGAGCACCACCAGGAGTAATTCCTGATTGCAGAGCCAAAGTAACCCCTGAGCATTGCTGGGTGTGACCCAAAAAAAAAAAAAAAAGAAGTCAAGAGGTTAGATGCTGATATAAAAGACCTTAAAGTTTAGATTATGTTTAAGCTCATGGTTTATTTATTTATTTATTTATTATTTATTTATATATATTTTTTATTTTTGGGTCACACCCGGCGATACTCAGGGGTTACTCCCTAGCTCTGCACTCAGGAATTACTCCTGGCGGTGCTCTGGGGACCATATGGGATGCCGGGATCGAACCCGGGCTGGCATGGGCCGGCCGCAAGGCAAACGCCCCTACCTGCTGGGCTATCGCTCTGGCCCATTCATGGTTTATTTAAATTAATGTTTGTTCCCTGATTGCTCTGGTAAGTAGTTCCAATAGTATATTGAATGGAAGTTATGAGAGTGGGCAGCCTTTGTTTTGTACCTGATCTTAAGGGGAAGGCTTTTAGATTTTCCCCATTGAGAATGATGCTCGCTGTGGTCTTGTAGTAGATGGCCTGGATTATATTAAGGAAGGTTCCTTCAATCCCCATTTCATGGAGACTTTTATCATGAACGGGTATTGAATCTTGTCAAATGCCTTCTTTGCATCTATTGATATGATCATGTGGTTTTTATTTTTCTTTTGTTGATATGATGTATTATGTTGATTGACTTGCGGATGTTGAACCATCCTTGCATTTCCGGGATGAATCCCATTGGTCATGATGTATAATCTTTTTATGACTCTTTGGATTCTATTTGCTAGTATTTTTTTGAAGATCTTAGCATTTGTGTTCATTAGGGAGATTGGTCTGTAGTTTTCCTTTTTTGTGACATCTCTATCTGCTCTGGTATCAGGTGTATGAGCCTCATAAAAGCAATTTGGGAGTGTTTCTGTTTCTTCAATTTCCCAGAAGAGCTTGAAAAGGATTGGGAGTAGGTCCTCTTTAAAGATTTGATAGAATACGCTGGTCAATCCATCTGGACCCGGGCTTTTGTGTTTGGGGAGACTTTTGATTACAGATTCCATCTCCTTGATGGAGATAGGTTTGTTGAGGTATTCCAAATCTTCTTGTTGCAAACTTGGGAGCTATAGGAATTCAGGAATTTGTCCATTTCTTCTAGGTTCTCTTGTTTTGTGGCATACAGGCTCTCATAGTAATCTCTGATGATCTTTTGAATTTCTTTGGTTTCTGTTGTGATGTCCCCATTTTCATTTTGGATTCTATTTATTTGGGTTCTCTCTTTTCCTTTTCTTACAAGTTTTGCAAGTGGTTTATCAATCTTGTTTATTTTTTCAAAGAACCAACTTTTTGGTTTCGTTGATCTTCTGTATTGTTTTTTGTCATTCCATCTCAATGATTTCTGCTCCAAGTTTTATTATTTCTTTCTTTCTGCTTGGGTTGGGCTCCGTTTGTTGATCACTCTCTAAGATATTAAGTTGTGAAGTCAGACTGTTTGTGATAGCCTTTTCTTCTTTTCTGATGAATGCTTGAAGAGCTATGAACTTGCCTCTTAACACTACTTTTGCTGTATCCCACAAGTTCTGGTAATCGTGTCTCCGGGTAGGAAGGGCAGAAGGCAACTTGTCACTATTTGCAGATGACATGATATTATACCTGGAAAATCCTAAACTCTCTACCAACAAACACCTAGAAGTAATAGATTCTTACAGCAGAATGGCAATACCCAAAAGTAAATGGCCTTCCTATATGCAAACAACAAAAGAGAAGAAAAAGACATTAAAGAAACTATCCCATTTACAGTTGCACCCCAGAACATCAAATACCTTGGAATCAATTTGACAAAGAATGTAAAGGATGTCTACAAAGAAAACTACAAAACATTACTTCAAGAAATAAAAGGACCTGAGGAAATGGAGACACATTCACTGCTCATGGATTGGAAGGATTAACATTATCAAAATGGTAATACTCACTAGAGCTTTATACAGATTCAATGTGGTCCCTATAAAGAAGGGGATACCCATCAAAGATACCCATGATGTTCTTCAAAGAAAGTGAACAAATACTCCTGAAATCTGTATGGAATAATAAACCCCCACGAATAGCAAAAGCAATCCTTGGGGGAAAAGAAGATGGGAGGTATCACTTTCCCCAACCTCAAGCTCTACTACAAAGCAGTTGTAATTAAGACAGCATGGTATTGGTATAGAGTCAGACCTGAGACCTATGGAATAGAACTGAATATCCTGAAACACACTCTCAAATATACAACCGCTTAATCTTCCATAAAGGAGCAAAAAATATTAAGCGTATCAAAGAAAGCCCCTTCAACAAATGGTGCTGAGAAAACTAGGCAGCTACATGTAAAAAATGAACTTAGACCTCCTTCTAATGCCATGCACAAATGTCAGATCAAAATGGATTATAGATCTCAACATCAGACATGAATTTATAAGGTATATCAAAGAAAAGATAGGAGAAATGCTCTACGACATTGAAACAAAAATATCTTTAAAGATGACATTGAATTTAAAAGTAACTTTAAAGACGACACACCTTTGACCAAGCAAATGGAAGCAAAGATATACAAATGGGATTATATAAAATTGAAAAGCTTCTACACCTCAAAAGAAACTGTGATCAAGATACAAAGACAATCCACAGAGTTGGAAAGGATATTCACCCAATACCCATCTGACAAGGGGTTAATACCCAGGATATATCAGGCACTGGTAGCACTTCACAAGAAAAAAAACAGTCAACCCCATCAAATATGGCAGAAGAAATGAACCGAAGCTTCCAAAAAAGAAGAAATTCGAATGGCCAAAATTATATGAAAAAGTGCTCTTCATCTTTATTCATCAGGGAGATGCAAATCAAAACAACAATGAGGTACCATCTCACACCACAGAGACTGGCACACATCCAAAATAGCAAGAATAACCAGTGCTGGCATGGATGTGGGGAAAAAGGAACTCTCATCCACTGTTGGTGGGACTACAGATTGGTCCAGCTCTTTTGGAAAACAATATGGGCATTCCTCCAAAAACTAGATATTGATCTCCCATTTGATCAAGCAATAGCACTCCTGGGAATATATCCTAGAGACTGAAAAACACATAGCAGAAACACTATCTGTACTTCTTTATTCATCGCTGCACTATTCACAATAGCTAGAATATGGAAACAACCTAAACGCTCGAGAACAGAGGACTGGCTAAAGAACTGTGGTACATCTACACAATGGAATACTATGCAGCTATCAGAAAAGACAAAATTGTGAAATTTACCTGCAAATGGATGGACATGGAGACTATCATGCTGAGTGAAATTAGTCAGAAGAAAAAAGACAGATATAGAATGACTGCAGTCATTAATGGGATATCAATATATACCAGTGTTTTACTGATTGTGGGCAATGGTAATGTCAGACTAAAACTCACTTTTTGGATGTACACAAAGAGACTTAGATGATAAACCCTAAATGTCTGCAGGGCTAGCCACAATGTGTAAAAGAAGGGGGATAGAGATGCAGAGACAGAGAGAGACAGAGAGAGAGAGAGAAAGAGGGGAAAGGGGGTACCTGCTACTGTGGCAGCCCAGGGGGTGGGGTGTGGGCATACTGGTGTTGGTGATGGGGCACTGGTGGATGGATGGGTACTGGAATACTGTACCAAGAACCAATTATGAACACCTTTGTAACTGTATGTTTCACTATGGTATAATCACTGTATCACTGTCTTCCTGTTGTTCATCGATTTGCTCGAGCGGGCCCCAGTAACATCTCCATATGTCCTGTCTCATGCTAGAAGAGCCCAAGGGCATCTGCTTGCTCCAGGAACATAAAGAGCCACAATCCATTCCGGAATGAGGTCTATAATTGTTACTGGTATTTGGCATATCAAATACAACACGGGGGGGGGGCTAGCCTAGCGGTAGGGCTCTGCCGTGCAGGTAGCCTGTACTACAGGTCATCCCTAAGTCCAGTATGTAACGCCAGGAGTACCATGAGTGCTGCCACTGGCATTGCCGGGTGTGACCCAAAAAAAACAGGGGGCGTGGTGACTGTGATTGGCTCGTCTGCTGAGTGGAGTTCTGAGGATAATAAAAAATTTAAAAAAAATAGATATACTGACTGCACCAAAAAATAATAAAATTAAATTAATGTTTGTGCATGAAATGAAGTTAGGTTGTTTTTTCATTTAAAATTAAAAAATATAAAGTCTTCCAATTTCGTTTCTTGAGATAGAGTGATAGACAATTCCAATCCAAGTATACCATTTAAAGCATACTTATGACCAATCTAGTCCTTCATTTAAATATGTTATGCTCTACAAATAATAAAATAAATAAAAACAGTAAATTAACAGCAAAACCAGGATTAACTCAAATACCTTGCCCGCTGGTAGAAAGAAAATTATTCCTAGAGAAATCTTACTCCTGATTCTCAGAATCAGTGATTGGTATTTCGTGCCAAATGGAACTTTTTGGTGAGATGATTAAGTTAATGATTTTGACTTGAGAAGTTTATCCTGGATTATTCAACTGAGTTCAATCTTATGCACAAATGTCCTTATAAGGAACAAAAGGGACAGCAGAAGCAGTCAGAAATGGGGCCTGCGATGCTTGAAATTGTTGTGCAAATGATGTTAAAGAAGGAGGAAAAAGTTTTGTGCCCAAGGAATGTAGGGAACCTCTAAGAGTGTGGAAATGAATTAAAACAGATTTCTAAGGTTGTTTGAAAGTCAAACCTGCTAACACATTGATTTTACATAATGTATGTGTGTGTGCACTTAATATTTAGTGACTTGTGTTTTTGTTCCAAAGCCTTACTTACCCCTTAACAATCCAAATTGTTTGACTTTCCCAAAATGCCATAAATATGAAACTAAATTACGGCTTTATGAATTGACTTGTTTACTTAGTGAGGTTCATTTAAAGTTCCTCTATGCCTCATCATACCTTAGTTCTTCATTTCTTTTTAGTGAAGAATTATATTGTCTGATGTACAGTTTATTACCTATGACTCTACTGTAGGTCATTTTGGCTGCATTCTACGCTTGGCAATTATGAATAAAGTGTCTATAAGCATTCACAGGAAGAGATCAGTGTGAACATGCATGCTTGGTGTCTTTAGGTAGGTAGTAGAGAGAACAATTGAAGAATCATATGGTAAAATATGTTTAGTTTGGAATGGAATTATCAATCTGCCTTCAAAAATGCCTCTTCCTTTTTTCACCCCACTATGAAGAAGTGATGCATTGTCAGTGTTCCACGTAGGAGATAAATTTTTGAAGAGTATATATTCCAGGGGAAAATTTTTATTACTAGAATGAAATTTTGCAAACTAGTTTTGTTTGAGGTACTCACTTAAGAAACTTTAAAGTCATGTCTTAACTCAAATAAAGTTTCTGAGACATTTTATGGCTAAGAAATATAGGAGAAAGGATTTTCTTAAATAACAATAACAATTCCACTGCAGCTAAACTTGGTCTAGTAGCAACAGCTATAATTTACTAATAATGTGATAAATACAAGTTTATTGAGTTAAATATGCATCTTTCCAATTGAATATTTTCCAGAAAAAATAGTTCACTATGAATAGTAAGTACCACTCTGCTCATTAAAATGTAGTGTATTGTCGGGAATGCCGCGGGGTCCCCTACAGTGTCAGGACAGAAGTTCTCTTCTACCTCCGAGAATGCAGGAAGAACAGATGAAAACTCAGGAGTCCTGTGCAGTTCAAAAATGGCTTTTAATAGTACAAAAGCTCTTCCACAGCACTCCGATATAATGAACAATCTCTAGCTCTGGTCCAATCTTAGACCATACAAAAGAGCCTAAGTCTCCCACCAAAGAGAGAGAGATCTCACCCGAGATGAGTCCTACCCAGAAGAAGGAGCAAAAGGCCAAAGAGCAAAAAGCCAAAAGCCAAAAGCAAAAGGCTGAGGAGCCAAAAGCCACAGGAGCCAAAAGCCAAAGCGAAAAAAGGCCAAAGCACAAGGGGCCTCAAGTCAGTCCCTTTATATACACCAAAGTAATTCAGGGAGGGTCATGTCAACAAAGAACTCTAAACAGAGTGCAGTGCCACACCCTATTGCAGCTATAAACAAAGGTTATTCCAAGGACTAATCCCGAAATTATCTCTTATGTAAAACACTGAAGAGAAAGAGAGAGAGCTGACATAAAGTAGTACATCTTAATTTTATGGGCTTCATGTAATCTAGATGGTACCCACAAGGTCCTTCTTATTATTATCTGCACCAGGGTGATTCTGAGTATCTTGTTCTCGTGTACTGAAAGGGTCACACTCTCCTGCTTAGAGCAAACTAGTATGATCCTTCCTAAAGTCTTCCTTTAGTCTCAACGTAGCCATGGGGGGTAGTCTCCTGGTAAATTCTAACTGTCCCATGCTGGTTGCAGTGGGTATAAAGAGGAGCTGTGACCAATCTAGAAAACATAGACGTCTTAGTAGATGTATAAGTCAGAAGTTATTCAATCAAGGTGACTTCTGTAACTGCCACACCCTCTAGCAGTGTTTACATAGAAGAGAGGTCTCATTAGAATGAGCCTTGGCTTAAATAGATTAAGCTGGGAGTGGGCAAAACCACAAAGCTTCTAGATTAGCTAAACCTGTCCTCCAACAGTGTATGACATCTCTCCAGCATGGGGAAACTTCAGCAGAGGACACAAAAACATGTAGCCCATTTTGGTGAATGTGGCACACAACTGTCGCAAAAGTGATAAATGCAGCCCTAGAAACTCCCAAGCTGTGCTACTCTGGCCCCTAGTGGTGCGTGACATGGCTGATTCAGAGCATTAATCTCACACTTTGTGGGTTAATCATCACCTGAAGTGCTGCATACGCCTTGAGCACATCTTGAGAGCATTCTCCACCAAACAAGAAGAGAAAAATATATATAAACTTACTGCATTGAGAAATGATGTTCAAATCAGTTTATTCTGTCTGGGAATGACAGAAACATTGCTTAGTGCCAGAGTTCATAGGTCGGGGGCAGAGATCAGTGAATGCAAAGCTTTTCTGGGAAGCCACAGGCACCACTGATTAGTATAGAATGTGTTGTGGGTCTTTTCTGATCTTCTCGAACACCAATTTCCATCTTTGGATACTAATAACTATATCTGTATTGTTAGAGTATTCTTATTACTCTAGAAGATAAGTGAATATTTGGAAAGCATTTAGAATGTCTGCAGGATGAAGGAACTATATTGATGCTTATAAACTTACTCAATTCTGAGAAATAATCAGTTTAGAAGTTTAGTATTCTGAGTGTACACTTTATATCTCAAACTGAGATAGAGGAGAATTAAAAATAAGGAAAACACTTTTTGCTATGAGGTCACAGCTTTCAAGATAATTGTTCAAAGATATATTTAGAAATGTAAGTGTTATAAAAGTTGTAATTCAAAATTACATTGTTTAAAAAGTTATTTTCCTTTCGAACATCATAAAAATGATGTTCTATACATTTAATTATAATGCATATTAACTTGAAAAGCTTAATATTTCTAGTAGATAACCTAATTTACAAAAGCATAGACATATTTGTTATCACTGAATATTTGGTTAGCTTAGTCACTTTCATAAAACAGCATTTAATTTCTTTAATGCTGGTCATAGTCTCAAATGTTTCAGACTTAAACTGTTATCTAATCCTTCATTTAACCATCTACAGTTCTCATTATCCTCTAGTTTGTGAGGAAGAGTCTCAAAAAATTCTGTTCTTAACTGTTTATTTTTATAATACATTATTTTTTCCAGCTTAATTTTTATTTCAGTCTCAGTTAAGAATTACTCTCTTCCACTTATTAGAGATCACTTGAAACTTTTTAGTTAATTATTGAGCTCTCTTTGCATTCAATAGTATTTCAGTTTTTCTCATTTGACAATATAGAATTTAATCTAATTCCAGGAATATCCATTGAAGACCTATTCAGAAGGAGACATTGTACTAGATTCTGTCTGAGATGTAGAGTGAACAAACTCTTCTTTGTCTGAAAGGAGTATAGAATTTGATGAGAAGAGGCTGAAGTAGACATAAATAGTTTTTTAAAAAAAGCAAAATAAATTAATTCTAAAAATCTGTAGAAATGACCAAAAAAGCACACATACCGCTGAATACCAAGCTCAGATTTACTAAAATAATTTTTTTGGCCTCCTCATCTACGAATTTATGACAATCATGTCTATTGACTTCATTTATTTGTGAGAATAATAAGCTGAGAAAAACATAAAACACTTTAGAGTTTTCTACAAACTGTTATTTTCCTTCAGTTTGTAGATATCACTAAATTTCCTTTAACAGTGCATTACTCTGTCTGTTGAAAGATTTTATCTGTTATAAAAGCTTTTTGTAATCATGCAATTATGAGTTAGTTACCACCACTCTTGAATATGAGCAATTTTGAGATTTTTTGAAGAGAACGCAAAGTCCTGCTCATAAGAAATTATTACTAATTGATTGAGGCAGAGATATTTTAGATGAACATGTTTTATATTTTTACATCTTTATACATTTCTAAGTTTTGAAAGCTTTCAATGCCTTTCTTGAACTGAAAAAAATTGACAATCTGAGTTTAAAAGGAACTCTGGATGTAATGAAATATTTCTATAAGTATTTGATTTGTTATCTCTAAATCACTTACCAATAATTCTAAGCAGTAGCATTGAAGTGATACTTATATGACTTCTTAAAACTTGCTACTTGGGATACAGAGACAACACAGGAATTAAGGTGCTTTTCTTGCATGCAGCCAACTTGGGTTCTATCCTGGGTACCACATATGGTCACT
>JAJIBD010014696.1:0-27521 GCA_021461705.1 Cryptotis parvus | reverse complement strand
CCCTGGCCCTGTATTTTATTTATTCTTAAAAGTATTTGGTTCATCAATAAATGCTCAAGTTTTGAGGTGACTACAAGATTATCCCACCCCGCACGGCAGAGCCTGGCAAGCTACCTGTGTCATATTTGACATGCCAAATACCAGTAGCAATTATTGACCTCATATCCATGACTTGAATGGAATGGTTTGAGGCTCTTTATGTCTGTGGAGTGGGCAGATGCCCTTGGGCTATCTCGCATGTGCCAGGATATATTGAGATGTTACTGGTGCCTGCTCGAGTAATTGATGATCTACGGGAAGTCAAGTGATCAAGTGATATATATATTCTAAATTATATATATATATATATTCTAAATTATATATATATTCTAAATTATATATATATTCTAAATTATATATATATTCTACATTTTTAGGGGACCAGAGAGATAGTACAGTTGTCGGAACACTTGCCTTGCATGTGGCCAACCTGAGTTTCATCTCCAGCACCTGGGAGGGTCTCACTAGCACTGCCAGGGGTGATCCTAAGCGCAGAGTCAGGAGCAAGCCCCCCAAACTGAAAAACTGAAACATAAAGGAACAAGATAAGAAATGTTCAAAGGAAGATGTAGGCACGCACGCTGGTGGATAAGGTGTGGGATGCTGCGATCACAGGCGGGTCCCAGGGAAGCTAGTTGGCGGCCTGGGCCCTGATGGGGCTGGGTGTCAGGGACCCCCGGCAGTAGCTCACGCTCTCCCGGTCTCTGTCTTTAAGTGCCCGGCTTCCTGTGAATCCCGTGGCCAGGAGTTTGGGGAGTGGATGTTGCAAAAAATAGTATAAATAACTCTCGGGAGGCCTTCAAACATGCCACCTCAGATGTATGGCGGGAGATTAGGGGGTTCCCCGGCCACAGCCCCTCCATCATCCCGGCTTACGGGCTGGCTCCCGCAGAGCTGAGATCAATGCCTCGGTTGTGGGACAGCTGCACCACGTGACCAGCCCCAAATCCTGCTTTTACGGGTGTTTACACATTCCTGGTGAGAAACAGTTTACATTCTAGGCCCTGAGCGCCTCCTAAATCAGCTGCTGCCTGCCCCAGTGGAGGTGAGAGGAGCCCCCACCTCGGGCTGCAAGCTGGGACACTCCTCCTGGAGCCCGCAGCAGCCACTGGGGGCGCCCTGCACCCCCTGACTCTGCACACATCCACATTCCTCTAGGCAGTCCCGTGGGCTGCAAGTGCTCAGGGCACCCCACAAGGCCAGGAAATGAGGCTCAGTGCAGCACCCCAGCGTCAGGAGCCGGGAGGCAAAGACTAAAGGCTCCCCTTTCTGCTTTTTGGTCACTAGGCTGGGTTGTAAGAGAGTTAGGAGAAGACCCGGCTCCCTGGCTTTTGCCCTGAGCTTGGCTATGTCCCCTTCCGAGAATCTCGTGGCTCAGAGCGGACTCCATAAACCCACAGCGCCAGCCCCACACCCTCAGACACCCCCACTGTCCACCTACTCCTGCAATCACCGGCCTTGCTCTGCCCTTTGGAGCTGCAAGGGGTGTGTCCAAGGAAGGTGCTGGGGAGATCCAGCCAGTCCCAGCCCAGCTCCCCCAGGCCTAAGCAACTCTGCGGTTGCAGCTTGACCCTAGGCTAAATCCACATCCCTGCTGTGATTAGCTCTGAAATGTGCATGTGACCCGGTGCTAGCCAATGAGAGCCCGACTGCAGTGATGCCTGGGAAAGCATGGCCTAGTGTGAGGCCTAGTGTGAGGCCTCATGGAGGCCGTGTGACAGCCGCTGTTTTTCAGGAGCTCCACAACCCTGATTTGTTGTTGTTGCATTTTTTTTGCCACACGTGGCGATGCTCAGCAATGACTCCTGGCTCTGTGCTGAGGGTTCACTCCTGGTGGTGCCTAGGGGACCCTATGAGAGAGCCGGGATTGAACCTGTATCAGCTGCATGCAGGGCAAATGCCCTTCCCTTGTACTGTTGCTCCAGCTTCAACTGGCAACTCTTTTTTTTTTTTTTTTTTTTTTTGGGTCACACCTGGCAATGCTCAGGGGTTTCTCCTGGCTCTGCACTCAGGAATTACTCCTGGCGGTGCTCGGGGACCATATGAGATGCCGGGGATAGAACCCGGGCCAGCATGGACCGGCTGTGTGCAAGGCAAACGCCCTACCCGCTGGGCTACCGCTCGGGCCCCATCAACTGGCAACTCTTGAGGAAAATGATCCCGCATACCTGTAGAGGTGATGGGCAGGAGCGCTGTGTTCCCCCCTCCCCGACCCCTGCAACAGGTGGGAGCTGATCCCCCTCAGTAGGGTGTGGCTTTGGGGTTAGCCTTGACCAGCAGTACTTGGCAGAGGAGAAGGACTGGGGTCAGCCTGCTTCATCACAATAGAACGAGCCTAGGGAGGCTGAGCAGGGAGAAACCCCCACGTTGCCTCACACACTTTTGCTGGCTTGAAATCGGTGATCCCCCCAGCCCTCACCCGCCATACCCCAGCCCTACCCCAGCTGCCCTGGTGTGTGGTTAAACCTGTTTCAAGCATTTGGTTTCAGCACTGGTGATGGCTTCCAGTTTTAACTGGTTTTCTTTTCCTTTTCCGCCACAGATCCAAGTCCAGACCCGTCTGACAGTGAAGCGGAGAAGACAGGAACAATGGCGCAGGGGCTGCAAAGTTAGAGCAGCGGGGAGGGCACTTCCCTGCAGGTTGCTGACCCGGGTCCCATCCTGACATCCTATACAGCCTGGTACCCTACAGGACCACTGAGGTTGGCTGGTGCTGCCCTGGTCTCCCGGGCACAAGCAAAAGCAGGGGGAGCTGGGGCCGGAGCGATAGCCCAGCGGTAGGGGCATTTGCCTTGCACGCGGCCGGTCTGTGCCGGCCTGGGTTCGATCCCTCGCATCCCATATGGTCCCCGAGCACCGCCAGGAGTAATTCCTGAGTGCAGAGCCAGGAGAAACCCCTGAGCATTGCCGGGTGTGACCCCCAAAAAAAGCAGGGGGAGCTGAGTCTGTGGGGTATGGGCAGGAAGGAGATCACGTCATGGGACCCTAGTTGCTGGTCTCTGAGCCTGACTCTCCCTCCCATCCCAGAAGCATTTGGCCTCATTTTTTTTTTTTTGGTCACACCCGGCAATGCTCAGGGGTTTCTCCTGGCTCTGACATTCAGGAATTATCCCTGGCAGTGCTCAGGGTCCATATGGATGCCTGAGATCGAACCCAGGCCAGCACGGGCCAGCCGCATGCAAGGCAAACACCCTACCCACTGGGCTATCGCTCCAGGCCTCTGGTCTCATTTTGGATTCAGGGCAAACGTCTCTAGCAGCATCAAGAAGGGACTGCGCGCATGAGAACAGACCCAGTGACCTCAGAGACCCCGACCTCTGCCCCCTCTGTGGGCACACGGGCTTCCATGTTCAGACACTCCGTGACTCCTGTGTTGTGATTCTCAGAGGATGGACTGGGAATGGGCAAAGGACCCGCTCCCAGCTCAACCCCCAGCATTGCATGGTCCCCTTGAGCACCACCAGGAGTGACCCTAAAGTTTTAAAAACCAAAGTGTTTACGTTAGGACAAATCTAAAACACACCCTAAAGGGTTGAGAGACATTCCAGGGGTCACAGTGCTGATATTGCAGGTGCTGACCCCGACAGATCCCTGGCACCACAAGCTTCCTCAGTACCGCAGTCCCTGCTGAGTGGCCAAAACCGAAAACCAAACAACAAAAAATATGGGTGGGCAGACAAATGCTGGAAAGTGGAGCCTTTTCCTGTGAGTCCCTCAGGCCTGCAGACTCCCTAACTGCACCGTGCTCCAGGTAGGCCCTTGTCAGGGAGGGTGAAGTATATGGGGGGTGTAGGGTGGTACCCAGGTCCCTCTCCGCATGGGTCCTAGGAAGCTACTGCACCCTCCCTGAGTGACTCCTTCACCCATGTGCACTTTAGCCTTGGGAGGACCCCAAAGGATGGCAGGGGGATCCGAGATATGCCCACCCCTGCCCCCCAGATCTAGACAATCAGCTCTCCATGACCAAGCTGTGTGCTCCCGGCTTCACCCCTAAACTTACCAACTGAACTTGAAGAAATCATAGAGCGATAGTACAGCGGGTAGGTCACTCGCCTGGCACACAGCCAAGCCAGGTTTGATCTCCGTCATCCTATCTGAGCTCACCAGGAGTGATCCCTGAGCACAGCCACGTGTGGCACAGAACAGAGAAATCCTGCCCGGGACGAGGAATAGTGCGGCAGGCAGGGCTTACCATGCTATGGCACAACCAACAGTCTAGCCTCAGCTCCAGATATATCCCCCGAATGCAGCAGAACCAGGAGCAAGCCCTGAGCACCACCGAGTGTGGCCCCCACCATAGAGAGAGAGAGAGAGAGAGAGAGAGAGAGAGAGAGAGAGAGAGGGAGAGAGACCCTGTCCAGTGATGGGGGGAGAGCTCGGGGTACAGCTCAAGAGCTCGCAGCCCTGAGTTCAATCTGCAGCACCACCGGTTCCTAGCACTGCCACTTGTGGCTTCTGTGGCTCCCAGGCAGCACTTTCCCTTCAGCATTGCTGGGCAGCTGATGGTCTAGGCAAGGCACTGGGTAGACCTGGGAGGGCACCCTCAAGGGCCCTGAGCTCTGCTTAGGAGGCCCCACGCCCCAAACAAGAACACAGCAGCCACAGTAAAAGGGTCTGAGGGTGGGCGGGAGAGACCCTTCTCTGCAGCCCGGCTCACTCAGAACCATGCCTTCAGACTGGGACGAGCCACGTGCCTCCAGGGTGGACCCCAGAGGGAGGAGAAAGAGTCGGAGGACTGTGCTTGTGGGAGCCCAGAAGCCAGAGAGAATCGGGGGCTTGCCTCACAGCCTTCGGCCCCAGCACCCCGTGGCTACCCTCCTGTCTGTCTTCGTGGGCTCAAGGGGTTGCCAGTGGCTGTAGGACAGGAAACTCAGCCTCTGATGCCCGTGACCGCCCCTCCCCGGTGGGAGGTTGGGGCCTTCCAGGAGGGGCTTTGCAAGGAGGGTTGCTTTTTTTTTTTTTTTTTTTTTTGGGTCACACCGGCAATGCTCAGGGGTTTCTCCTGGCTCTGCACTCAGGAATAACTCCTGGCGGTGCTCGGGGACCATATGGGATGCCGGGATCGAACCCAGGCCAGCATGGGCCGGCTGCGTGCAAGGCAAACGCCCTACCCGCTGGGCTATCTCTCCGGCCCCAAGGAGGGTTGCTTTGTGCAAGCAGGCCCGCCATTCCCAGAAGGGTAGGCGCCCCTCACGGCCCTTCCCGGCACCTTAGTGGCCAGTGTGCCCAGGCCCTCTCCCAGCAACTGGGCAGGCCCTCCTCAGTCCCTACTCCTTTGCCCAGCCCCCGAGGTGTTAGGGGGGAATTTTTCATCTGCAGTGAATGTTTACAGCTTACTTGAAGCCCTTAAAAATAAAAATCCATCATAAACTGACAGATCCTTAAATCTGACTGCGCCCACAGTGGCACCTTGCTCTGTGAGGCTGAGCTTGAATCAGCTTCATCAAAACCACATGGTTCTCCCTCCTTCCCCCCACCCCAGCCCCACTGGCTCCCCAGCTCAGCTGCCTCTGAGGAAGTGTGGCCAGGAGAGGTGTCGGACGGGCGGGAGGCCCAACACCCTCTCTGGCTCCAGAGTAATTTTTTATGGGGGCCTTTCATGTTACTCCCTTGAAGCCTCTGGGTCTTGGGGCCAGGGTGGAGGGGCAAGTCCCGAGTTTCTTCCTCTACATTCAAGCAAGAGTTTCAGGCATGCTGGATGGAGGGATCAATGGTGGGTGGATAGATGAATGGATGGATCATAATGGATGACGGATGGGTGGGTGGATAAATACAATATATAATATGGATTAGGGGGTCCCATACTATTATGTTCTTCGCCAAAATCATAGTAGAATGTGTCCAGACTGTGACAAGCATCCAGGTGACCCTGGGTCATAGGGAAGTTACAGTGTTTTTTGTTTTTTGTTTTTTTGGGTCACACCGGCGATGCTCAGGGGTTACTCCTGGCTCTGCACTCAGGAATTACTCCTGGCGGTGCGCAGGGGACCATATGGGATGCCGAGGATTGAACCGGGCCGGCATGGACTGGCTGCATGCAAGGCAACGCTGGACTATCGCTCCGGCCCCGGGAAGTTACAGTTTTTCTTTTTCTTTTCTTTTCTTTCTTCTTTTTTGGGGGTCATATCTGGCGATGCTCAGGGGTTACTCCTGACTCTGCACTCAGGAATTACTCCTGGTGGTACTGGGGAGAACCATATGGAATTGAACCTGGGTTGGCCATGTGCAAGGCAAATGCCTCTACCCACTGTGCTATCACTCTGACCCCAGGAAGTACATTTTTTTTCTTCAAAAGACACTGCAAAAGGGCTGGAGTGATAGTAGAGCAGGGAGAGCGCTTGTCTTGCATGCAGCTGACTGGGGTTCAATCCCCAGCATCCCTTAAGTTTCCCCAGGCACCACCAGCAGTATAATTCCTGAGTGTAGAGCCAGGAGTAGCCCCTGAGCATCACTGGCTGTGACCCAAAAAAAGCTACCCCCCAATACTGCATATGAGGGGCTGGAGTGATAGCCCAGCGGGTAGGGCGTTTGCCTTGCGCGCGGCCTGTGCCAGCCGGGTTCGATCCCGGCATCCCATATGGTCCCCGAGCACCGCCAGGAGTAATTCCTGAGTGCAGAACCAGGAGTAACCCCTGAGCGTCGCTGGGTGTGACCCCAAAAATACTGCATATGAGGAATGTGTCTTAGTCATAAATCATTTACTTGGTGGACAGTGACCTGGGTTTTGTCCCTGGCACAAGAGAAGCAGCTAGAGGGATAGCACAGTGGGCAGGGCACTTGTCTTGCGCAGCTGACCAGGTTTGGTCCTCGGTACCGTGTACCCCAGCCCTGCCAGGAGTGACATCTGAGAGCAAACAGAGTCAGGAGTAAGACCTAAGGCTATAAAACAAAAACACGACAAGGAGAAGAGGGGAGGGAGCAGGGAGGAGGGATGAGGAGGGAGGGAGGGGGCAGGGAGGAACAGCAACCCAGCCGTCCTAAACCAGTTTCCCAGTTTTGTGCTTTATCCTTGACATTCTCCTCTTCCGTGGTGATGACGCCATTTCACAATCTCTTTACATTTCCCAGCGCCCTAATCTACCCCTCAGAAAATGCCTCTTTCTAAAACAGCCCCTCAGCTGTGCTCCCTGCCCCCTTCATCGTCCAAGGCGATGTTGCAGTGATGGGTGGCACAGGTCTAGCTGGGGTGCTCCCGGGGTGGCCCTCTGGGCTGAGCTGTGTTGTGGCAGGTGTGATGTGGCCTGGGTTGAGGTCCAGCGTCCCAGGTCAGGCAGTGGGGCTGCAGGGCAGCCTCGGGGTTCAACTCAGGCTTGTTCAATGAGTGGGTACTTTTGAGCTTCTTAAACCCTGGGTCAGGATCCCCCTTGGGCTCACGTAACTGATGGTTGCAGTGGGGAAGGCATGAGAAACAGGGTCCCAGCAGAATGTTTCTGAGCACAGAATAATCAGCTCAAAACACAAGTCCTGAATCTGAGAATCTGACGGGTTTGTGATCCTGCTCGCCAGTGTGGTATTTCCACGGACTCAAGGGGGACAGGTGGAATTAGTGTTAGTGGCCCTGATTGGCCCCCAAGCACCCTAGGGGCTTCTCTGCCTGAATTCTTTTTCATTTTGCTCTTTTGGGGGTGTCATACTCGGTGATGCTCAAGGTTACTCCTGGCTCTGCACTCACGAAGTACTGGTGGTGCTCACGGGACCATATGGGGGTGCCGGGGATCGAACCCAGGTCAGCTCCTTGTAAGGCAAATGCCCTACCCATTGGACCATTGCTCTGGCCCCTCAGCCTGAAATTCCTAAAAAGGGGACGGGCTAAGTTGAGAGAGGGTGGAATGCTCTGGCCTTTGACACTGGGAGGCTGTGACTTGAGTAGACCTGATTTCAGCTGATGAAGAGACTGCTCATATAGCTGTTTCTCCTGCTCCCCAAAAAGTTCCACTAGCTTCTCTTAGCCAGAACCAGCCTTTCCTGGGCCAGCTATGTCCAGTTTGGGAGAGACGCAGTGGATGTCCCCCCTGGGTTGAGGCAGGTCCTTCAGCAGCTCCCTCTGCAAAACTGGCTCTCCAGGGAGTGTTTGGGAGGCAGGAGGGTGCTGGCTCCCTCCCTGCTGTGGTCAGAGGGTGGGCATCACGCATGCTCACGTGCCGCGGCTCCTATAAAGCTACTCTGAGCTTTTCCAGAACTACCCAAAAGGAGTCAGGCTGGAACTAGTGTGCACGTGCCCACGGCCCACTCTAAAGAGGAGTGTCCCCACGGGACACTGGGAGCGCCCTGCTCCCGACTCCCCCCCCTGCCTCATCCACTCTCGTCCTTTCCACGGTTTCCACGCAGACCTGCCTCTTCCTCCCCTCGCTGGTGCTCCAGTGTCCAGGCTGCTGTGCTCACAGTCTGGTTTGTGTCGCTCCAGGGAGGAGTGTGTAGATCAGACTTGGGGCTTGTGCCTGATCCCCCTCAGGGCCTCCCAGGTGTCTCTGAGACACCGAGAGCCTCACTCGTTGTGCTGGTCAGGTAGAGCACGTCTGCCAGGGCGCTGTGTGGGGTGTGGCAGGCAGTGAGACGGCCGAGCGACTCCCTCAGCGTTGAGATGGGTCCAGGCTGAATGTGGGCAAGTGCCCCTGAGTCTTCACTCCTTTCCGTGCTATGAATCGCTCCTGTCAGCTCCTTCCTGCCCTGGTGTCTGGCATTTGCTGCATTTTCAGCTGGGGCTACCACTGGTCACCGCCTGCACAGTCCATACAGTGCGGATGCCCAGACAGAGTTTCCCTGGGGCCAAGTCCCCTCGGCCCCTGCAGAGCCCGCCAGAGCCTCCCTGAAGAGTCGGATTGTGCCTGTCCAACAGTCTCTGGAGGCCTGTGTGTAATAGCTCCTAAAAACACAATATTTGGGAGATTTAAGTGTCAATGAGTCTGACCATATGGGTTCCATTTGCCTTCAATTACACAGGTTTCGGATCAAACAGTGCCCCTGGCCGGCCAGCTGTACCGAGACTGCTGCCTGGGCTAGCCTTGGCGGCCTGGAGGAGCAGCGTTGGCTGTGGGCACCCCCTGATTGCTGGGAAACTTTGACAGGGCCTGCTTCCCTGCCTCAGTTTCCCAGTTTGCAGGATGCGAGGCAGAGGGTTCAGAGTTTTGTTCAGGAGATGTCTGCAACATGCAATCCGTATTGCAGGCATGTGGAACTGCACTCCTGGGTGCTGGCCACATTCTGACTGGCCCTTGGACACAGTCTGGGCATGGCCTGAGGGGCCCTCCTCTCTGTCAGCTGCAGAGGGCAGATGTTTCCTGTTCCCCGCCGTGTCTGCTTGTCTCCTGGAAAGCACCCCTGGGTTCCATGTAGCTTTGCCAAAGGGCCCCCAGTCCCTGCTCCTGGGCAGAGAGGGGGCCAGGACCTCCCTAGATCTCTCCGAGCCTCTGACTGCAGTTCAGGGCCCTGGGCCACACATGCCCCTGGGAGCAGGAACACGGATGCTTTGGGCTGTCTTCCCAGCAGAGCCCTGGGCTACTGAAGGGGGATGTCCCACAACACAGAGCGACCCACCCTCACTGCATGAGCATGAAAGGCCCAGGGCTGGGAACTGTGACCCGAGTTCCTTGTGTCCAGGGAGTGCAGATCCAGGTCCCCTCTTCCAGGGACCCAGGACCCACCCGCAGGCAGCCTGGAGCCGGGCGCCATGAGCCACTGGCTGCTTGTGAGGTGCCTGTTTGGGGACCGGGTTTCTTCTCGGCTGCTGGAATGGGCTTCAAAGTGACTTGTGTCTAGACTGTGCCAGGGTGGATTAGCAGCTCCTGGCCTGATCGAAAGCACAGGGGCACGCCGGCATCGGCGCTAATGCAATTGGGGCAAATGTGATCACGCGGCCGGCGGGCACCGCACACCCCCGGGAAGGCAACTGCAGAGAGTGACTCTGGAGAGCTTCTGCTTACCTCCGCCCTGTTACCCCCGTCCCCCCCCCCCAATAAAGCTGGCCTTCCACCTCATCTCCAAGGCAACCCGAGCTCTGGGGTTCCCTGCTCTGCTGTGGGACACCAGGCGAGAGTGGGGGCTTCTCAGAGCTCCTCCCAGGAGAGGAGCAGAAGAAGAAAGGGAGGAGGGGGGGAGATGTGCAGGAGGGGAGGAGGGAGGAGAGGAGGAGGGAGAGCAGAGGAGGAATTGGAGGAGTTAGAGAAGAGGGAGAGAAGAGGAGAGGAGGGGAAGGAGGGAGGAAAGATGGGCAGGGAAGAGGAGGGAGGGGACAAGAAGAGGGATGGGAAAGGGTTGGGGGAGTAACGGAGGAGGAGGAGAAGGAGCTGGAGGAGGAGAGGAGAGGAGGAGGGAGGGGAGGAGTCAGGTCAGAGAGGAGGAGGGAGGGAGGAGTCAGGTCAGAGAGGAGGAGGGAGGGGAGGGGTCAGGCCACAGAGGAGGAGGATGCAGCTAGTCTTCGTTCTCTCTGATGAAGCCCAAAGTCAGGGGCACCAGGCGCCAGGGGTGCCCTGGAGGCAGGTGCAGCTCCTAGAGACCCAGGAACCCGTAGGGTTCTCTGAGCCCTGACAGCTGGTGAAGTGCCATCCGCCTGGAGCCCTGGAGAGGAGCTGGCGGTCACTGGCACCTTCAGGCTCCTAGGCCAGCACCATGGCGGGGGTCCTTGCAGCAGCCACGGGTTCTCCCCTGACCTGAGGGGGTCTGGGGCAAGATGAGGTGGGCGGCTGTTGACACTGTGCTTCCTGCCCACTCCCAGTGTCTAACCCTGCCCTCAGGGCTGCTCCTGGGAAGGTGGCTGGGGGCCCCGGACTGGGACTCTGGCCTGTGAGTTGGGGGACAGCACCCAGCCGGTTCATGGGAGCTCCCGCCGTGATGACCACAGGAAGCCCATCATGGCCCTGTGAGCGCCGAGGTGCAGTAGCCCTCGTTCCCCCTCATGTTGCAGGACCTCCCAGAGCACCTGGAGCCGGGGAGGGGGCTGCCCCGCCCCTGGGTCCCTCCAGCCTCCTCTTCGAGTCTCTGCTCTCTCCTCCTGCTACTTTTTTGAATCTTTTTAGGTCACACCCTGCGATGCTCAGGGGTTACTCCTGGCTCTTCACTCAGGAATTACTCCTGGCAATGCTCGGGGAACCATATGAGATGCTGGGGATTGAACCGGGTCGGCTGCATACAAGGCAAACGCCCTACCTGCTGGACTATCACTCCAGCCCCACCTCCTGCTTCTTCTTCTCTTCCTTTCCCTCCTCCTCCTCTTTTTTTTTTTTTTTTTGGAGGGGAGGTGCCACACCAGCAGTGCTCAGAGGGTTATGCCTAACTCTGAGGTCAGGGCTCACTCCTCGTGGGACTCAGGGGGTGCTGAGGATTGAACCCAGGTCAGCTGTGTGCAAGGCAGGTTTTCTGCTCACTCTCCTGTTGCTCCAGCTTCTCTTCCCTCGTTCTCATCCTTTACCTCCTTGGAATACCCCGTGGGAGCTGTCAAACCTCCACCCAGCACCCGAGGACACCCACATACATTTGAAGATCGGCACCGACCCCACATCTCTGAGGCATTCTGCTGCCTGCCAGCCCAAATGAAGGCTATCGAACCCACCCACTCAAGCCTCTGCCACCCCCAGTGCGGCCCGGACCCCAGTGCCACAGCTAAGATGCAGGGACGAGGGGCTGTGAGGGATCGATCCACTGGGTAGGGCGCTGGCCTTGCACACAGTGAACCCAGGCTTGATCCCTGGCACCCCATAGGCCCCCACCCATCCACCCTACCAGGAGTGATCTCTGAGCACAGAGCCAGGAGTCAGCTCTCAGGACTGCCGGGCCGTGGCCCCCCAAACCGAAAAAAAGAAGGTGGGACAGGGCCTTTGAGGGGTCCCTGCTGAGCCTGTTCCCTCCTGCTCACCTGCACAGACCCCTCCCAAAGGTTGAATGGCTCCTACATCTGGGTGCTGGGCCTGGCCTGGTGGCTGTGTGACGGTCCATGGGTGGGGTGGTATGAACTAGGACAGAGCCCAGTAGGTGCCTGGGAGAACTGTGGGAAGCTGGGTGGGGGAGCTGCAGGGAGCATAAATCTCAGTGGCAGGCGCTTTGAAGTCCCCCGGACAGCTGCTTCTCCTGTTATCGACGCCCCCGCCCCCTGGGCCCATCCAGGCCAGGACCGGCTGCCTCTGAGCGCTGATAAGGGTGATGGATGTGGGGTGGCCTGGCTCCACAGAGCAACCTTCAGGGAGGGAGGCAGCAGCGATTGCAAAGCCTCTCGGAATCTGGACGGGGTGCAGGGAGCCAGCGGGCAGGGGGTGGGGGTGCCCCTATCTGGGCCAGGGCTGTGTGTTTCAGCACCGGCGCCTTGATCTCTCCTGGTGTCGACAAGGTTCCTTTCAGCATGTGGCCAGCACTATCCCCGTCCTCCTGGCCGCTCCCATGGGGACAGAGGCCAGCAGCTCCCCCAACTCCCCACCCCCGACAGGAGGCAGGACAAGCTTCCCTTTCTCTCCGGAAAGGAGAAACTGCAGAGCCTGGGGCCGGCTCCCCACCTGTCACCATGTCTTAGGGGAGCCCCAGAGGCTGGGCCTTGGACACAGACACAAAACTCATTGGTTTGCTGACTTTTTGCGGCTCTGGTTCATGGAGGTTTCCATTGCTGGAACTGATAAAATAAAAAAAAAGGAACAAAATTAAGATGGTCTGTGAGCTTTGGGTGTGGGGTGCTGGACGTGCACCTGAGATGAAGGGCTCCCACGTCTGCTGCCCCTTGGCTTGTCCCGTCTCCACTTCTCGGCTTCATTTTCTTTTGCTTTCTCAGTTTTCTTTGGGGCCACACCTAGTGGTGCTCAGGGGCTCTTCACTTAGGGATCACTCCTGACGGGCTAGTAAAAACCAATGGAGTACTGGAATTCAAACCCTGGTCAGCTGCATGCAAGGCAAAGGCCCTTCTCTCTATCCTATTGCTCTGGCCCCCTTGGCCTCGTTTTCAGCATGGACACGTTGGTTTCTGCCTGCTAAATGTTGGAGCAATCTGTGGCGTATGAGTCTGCAGCACTGGGGTCCGTGTGAAACAAGTCTCTAACTTCAGGCAGCATCTGCATCATTGCGGAGAGCAGACACAAGCCCCTGGGAAATGGCGCAGCGTAGCCCTGTGCAGTCCGGGTTAGTCCCTGGCACCGTGTCTGGAAGTCCTGAGCCACACAGGAGCCCTGCTGAGCTCACTCATGGGTGCCAGAGCTCCCGAGTTCTGAGCCGTGACTTCGTTGTTGTTTTTGCTTTTTGGGTCATACCCAGCAATGCTCAAGGGTTACTCCTGGCTCTGCACTCCGGGAATTACTTCTGGCTCGCTCGGGACTAGATGGAATGCCAGAGGGTGGGCCGGGGATGGGCTGGCTGCATGCAAGGCAAATGCCCTCCCGCTGTGCTATTGCTCTGGACCAAGGGCTCTGGTTTGGGTTTGGGGACCACAGCTAGCATTGCTGAGGGGCTACTCCCAGCTCTGGCTTAAAGCTGGGTTGCTTGGGTGATGTTCAGGAGCCCGTGGGGTGCTGAGGATAGAACTGGGTGAGGTAGCCAAGCCCTGTGAGTCACCCCAGGATGCTTACCCACCTTGTCTTCTTTTTCATTTCTTTATTTTGGGGGTGGGTCACTCCTGGCGATGCTCAGGGGTTACTCCTGGCTCTTCACTCAGGAATTACTCCTGGCAATGCTTAGGGGACCAAATGGGACGACGGGGATCAAGCCTGGGTTGGCCGCATGCAAGGCAAATGCCCTCCCCACTGTACTACTGCTCCGTTCCCACAAGTCTTCTTCCAGCCTTCCCTATGGCACTGCAGGATGGAAACTGAGTCATGGACAGGCACGGGATCACTGAGGAAGCAGGGGCGGTTCTGCTCTCTCCTCTCATGCTCCCCTAGAAAAGTGGGGGTTGAGGGGTGAGGGGTGACATTAGGTTTCACAACCTGAGACCCATGAAACCAGACTCCCTGGCCTGGTGGCGGGGGTGGGGGTCCCTGCTGACATCGAGGAGACCCCTGGCTTCTGCCCTCTCCCCATTTCTTGCCCTAGCATTAAAGGGCTGTTGCGCCCACCAAGAGTCTCCACATGCCCCTGATGGCCCCAACATTCCGCAGTTGTGGGAGATGGACTCCGACGTGCCTGTCTCAGCATTGAAGGGGATCCCCTCTACCCCCAGACTCTGCATGTGGACCCCCTCTTCCTGCCACCCTGCCCCATCCAGGCCTCCTCCCAGGCATCTGCACCCAGGACCGCCCTCTGCCCCCGAGATGTCAGGCGAGTGAGTCAGCAGCAGGCAGATAGCATCTGCCTCATCCCAGCTCTGCACACCCCAGGGAAGGGCCCTGAGCTCCTGGAGTCTCTGCCTGGCTGTCCCCGGGGCGCAGGGGCAGGGAGAAGCACTTTCCCAGAACAGGCTTGGTCTCAGGGAGCTGCAGGGTGGGGCTGCCAAGAGAAGCCTCAGCACGGTGTCCACAGGGGGTCTCCGCTGGGGCCAGAGCAGCTTCGGGGTACAGATGGAATGTGGGGCCACACTTGTAAATGTCCTTCCTGGACATATTCAGGCTCCAGGTGGCCCGAGGGGAAGCGGGAGCAGAATGCTCACGGTTCTGGTCCAGTTCATCTTTTTTTTTTTTCCTTTTTGGGTCACACCCGGCAATGCTCAGGGGTTACTCCTGGCTCTGCACTCAGGAATTACTCCTGGCGGTGCTCGGGGACCATATGGGATGCCGGGGATCGAACCCAGGCCGGCATAGGCGGCCGCGGTGCAAGGCAAACGCCCTACCCACTGGGCTATCGCTCCGGCCCCAGGTCCAGTTCGTCTTGCTCCAGCGCTCTCTCACCTGCCTGGATGAGGGAGACCGTAAATGACTTGTGGGCCTGCAGCATGGCGGGTGGAGGGATAGCAGCAGCCCCTGTACCTGCAGCTCCTCCGGAGTGTGTGGGAGGGGCGTGCAGGGCTCCGCCTGACCCAGCCTCAGCTCACGCTTGCACAGATGTGCACACACATGCTCACACATGCACATGCACACACATATATACATATACATGCACAGAGACACACACAATCACCCATGCCCACGCACTCACAATATGACACTCATGCAGGCAGACGCATACACACACATGCACACATGCAGACACTCAGGCACTGCTGGGCATCAATGTTCCAGACCTCTTGCACAAGGTCCTGGCCAGGGGGTGGGGCAGGGGGCGGCCCAATGTGGAATCTCACCCGGCTCGGGTAAACATCCACAGGCTGCTAAGCGGAGGAATGTGGAAAGGGCTCCTGCCCTCCTGCCCTGGACATCTACAGGCCTCTGAGTTCCACCGGAGGCCTGGGGACCCCATCTGTGCATGCCCAGATTTCTCTCACCCCCTTGTCCCAACCTCAGCCAGGGTGGCTGCCCTGAGCGGCTTCCTCGGGGCTAGGTGACAGTTACAGGCGCTGGCCTGGGTGCAGACCCTGGTTTGGGCAGTGCTGGGCGGGAAGCTACTTGCTTTCTGCCTTTCCCAGGACTAAGTCTTAGGAAAACAGCGAAGCTAGGAATCCTGGGAATCCAGCACCTTTCTCCCTCCCTGTGACATGTTTTTTTCCAGGTTAACTTTCTCTCCAAAAAATGTAATCTGAGGAATCAAGCAGATGAGCCACCCTTGGAGCCAGGGTTTGTTTCTGTTACTCACTCACTTCTGTTACTCACTGTCCATGTGCTCACTTACATGGACACACACATGCATTCACACGCACACATATGAGCCCATAGCTTCAGACATGCACGATGCACTCACACATGTGTGTGCACTCACGGGTTTATGCCTTCACATTCATGAACACAGTCACCGTCGCTGCAGCCATGCAGTACACGTGTGTGCACACATGCCCATGTAGCCACATACGTGCACCCACACAGTTACACAATTCACAATGTTACACATGCAGACATGCATACGCACATGCATGCACACACATGAGCTTGCCTTTGCGCACACACACACACACACACACACACAAAGGTCTGTGTTCTATTGACAATGGGCACCCTGTTGAGTGGACCAGTACTGGTTTTTGTGTTTTGAGGTGTCAGGGATTGAACCTAGGATCTCACACGTACAGGGCAAATCTCTCTCACTGAACCGCACCCCCCCAGCCCCAGAAATGTGACTTTTTGGTATGCATGTGTTTATTTTTTTAATTCAATATTTTTTGCTTATTTTGGTCACACCCAGCAATGCTTAGGGGCTTACTCCTGGCTCTGCACTCAGGAATTACTCCTGGCAGTGCTCAGGGGACCATATGGGATGCCAGATTCCAACCCCAGTTGGCCGCATGCAAGGCGAATGCCCTCCTTGCTATACTATTGCTCCAGCCCCGCATGTGTTTATTATGACAAAACACAACTAAGTCCAGTTCTCAGGCTCTGTGGTGGCGTGTGTGTCTGGGTGCCGTTGTGTGCCCGTCACCACTTTCCACCTGCTAAATTCCAACAGAAAGTGCTCATGCAGCTGCCCCCACCCACTCCCCTCTTTGCCGCATGCAGCTGCTCTGACGCTCTCACACCTGCCTCTGTGCTGTTCTATGGAGGCTCCACATTGCCAAGGTCAGCTCGGTGCTAGCAGGAGTCCGTGCCCCATTTCCTCTTGTGACTGGGTGGTGTGATGTCCCGCGGGGGTGCTCCCTGCTGCTGTGAGAGCCTCCGCTGGAGCAGGGTGGCGCCAGTGTCTCTGCCAGCCCCTGTTCCCAATTATTTGGGGTCTGTGTCTGCAGACTGCTGGGTGGTGTGGTGATTCTGTTTCACTTCCCGAGGAGCTGCCGGCTTTCTGTGGGGTCACTACCAGCGCTCGGCCGCCCCGCCGGTGTCTCCACGGCCCGCCCGGCCGGTTGCTTTCTGCTCTTCTGTTATGATTATTGGACTTTTGTTATCGTTGCTGCCCCAGGGGCTGTAGTGATGGTGACGAGGCCCGAGTGTCTCGTCTCTCCATGGGTGCTGGCTGGCCGTCTCGGTGACGGCAGCGTTTCCCGGCTTCCCATTGCCCATTCTGGAATGGCTTGTGTGGTTTGGCCAGGCAAGTCGTCAGTGTTCTCACATGCTAGGGGTCCTTCTTCCTGTCCTTGTGTGTCGTTTGCAGGTGGTTTCTCCTGCCCAGTGCATGGAGCCGGTGCTGTATCTTTCACTCCCTGGAGATTGTACTTTGGTGCACAAAAGTCTTCTTTTAAGTGAAGTTAGTTGTGTGCCTGTGTGTGTGTGGTGGCAAGCGTGCATGCACGGTGTGCCTGTGTACACAGGGTGTAAGGAATACGTGGAAGAATGGAGAAAGAGGTAAATAAATGGATGCATAGGTGGGTGGAAGGGTGGGCAAGGAGGATGGATGGATGCTGGCTGAAAGCAGGGATAAATGATAAATAGATGAAGGGTAAGATGGACAGATGGTGGTTCAATGAGCTGATGGGTGAGTGGAGGAGGAAGGGATGGACGGATAGATGCTGGATGGAGGGAAGCAGATGAATGGACAGTGGTAGGTGAATGGACAGATGGATGGAATGAACATGGGTGGCATTTGATGGGGGTGAGGGTGGAGCACGCTCCATACTTGAATAACAGCTATCAGTGACAAGTGCTCAGTTCCTACCTCTTCGTGCACTTGAGGTTCTGTCTGGCTGGGTTATTCCTCACAGGTTTTCCTTGGTGGGCCACAGCAATAGTCCAACAGGGAGGGCACTTGCCTTGTGTATGGCCTGCCCGGGTTCAGTCTCCAGCATCCCATGGGACCTCTCCAGCACCATCAGGAGTGGTTCCTGCATGCAGAAGCAGGAGTAAGCGCTGAGTGTTGCCAGGTGCGGCCCCTAAACAAAACTACAATACGTTTCCCTGGGCCTTGTTCTCCTCCCAGGCAGGCCCTGAGAGCAGAGGCTTGGGGAAGGCTGCGATGAGCTGCCTCAGTCTGCACCGTCTGTGCCGGAGTTTCCCTCTTTCACACCGACCCACAGCAGCTCTCACCCGTGTCCAGCTGCGGCCTCATGGACTTCACATGGCAGACCACACCCCCCCATGCTCTTGCACCCCCCCCCACATGCACAATGCACTCACACACACACTCACACATGGGCACTCACACATATGTACACACACTCACACATGTACACACATGCACCCAAACACATGCACAATGCACTCACACACTCACACATGGGCACTCACACATATGTACACACACTCACACATGTACACGCATGCACCCAAACACATGCATAATGTACTCACACACATGCACTCACACAGGTACACACATGCACACACACATGCACAATATACTCACACATATGCACTCATACACACTCACACATGGGCACTCACACATATGTACACACTCACACATGTACACGCATGCACCCAAACACATGCATAATGTACTCACACACATGCACTCACACAGGTACACACATGCACACACACATGCACAATATACTCACACATATGCACTCATACACACACACATGGGCACTCACACATATGTACACACTCACACATGTACACGCATGCACCCAAACACATGCATAATGTACTCACACACATGCACTCACACAGGTACACACATGCACACACACATGCAGAATATACTCACACATGTGCACTCACACACACTCACACATGGGCACTCACACATATGTACACACACTCACACATGTACACACATGCACCCAAACACATGCATAATGTACTCACACATGCACTCACACAGGTACACAATGCGCACACACATGCAGAATATACTCACATGTGCACTCACACATGCATACACATGCACCCACACACGTCCGCACACATGCATTCACACTCATACATGCGTGTGTCCCACTCGGTGCCTGTTGCTGTGTCGCTGGGATCTGTCTTGCTGTGCCCCCTGTCCCCAAATGGTCCTGTCCCCTCCTCAGGCAGTCGCGTCTCTGCGGTGCGAGGCGGCGGCTTATCTGGGAGCGAATGGCAGGATTAGTGAGCCTGGCGCCCGCTGGCCTGCACATGGCAGCTGGGGTGCGCGTGCGCGGCCCCTTTATTAGGAGCCACGTGACGGCAGGCCAGCGGCTGCAGCTCTTTGAGCCCCAGTTCCTGGTGTCTGTGAACCATGAACGAAATAACACCACCAGAGGGGAGAGGTCTCACTCCCGGGACACAGCTGGCCAGCACCCTGGACCCACTAATCCCTGCACACACGACCCGTGTTATTAGTCACCCCAGTTTATTGAGTTTGGCTGTTCCTGGGGCCAGCGGCCGGAGGGAGCCCCTAAGTCCGGCAGCTGGGAGGGGGAACAGCCCCTCGGAGCCCCTCCCCACCCTCAGGCCCCTTTGAAGTCCCCAGGGGCCCCGGGGTGATAAATGTCCAGCCCTCTGGGTTATGACTTGCTGCCAGCGTTGATGTTAACCACCATGCCCTGGCGGGTGTCTGAAGAAAGTGGTTAAATGCTGCGCTGCTGATGGGGAGATAGCAGCGGGGCTGGGCGTGGAGCGCTGGGCTCCGGGCCTGTTTAGTCTACCAATCACGGCGGTGACGCGGAGTCTGGGCCCTGGGGGGCGGCCTGGCCCGGCCTGCAGCCCTGTGGCGCTCCAGCTCGGCCCCCTCTCTCCTGAGGTGCGTGCGTGTGCCTGCGTGTGCGGCCTCCGTTCATCTTGGGGCCAAGTCAGAGAGGAAGAGCTGCTCCGGGCTCCTCGCTGTCCTGCCCGCACCCCCAGGCCCCAGCCTCCACTGTCTGTGAAGTGGGTGGATGCGGTCCCTTACGGGGGTCCAGAGCCTGACCCAGCTCTCAGCTTGCCCATGTCTCTGTCCACCACGGGTCCTCTGCTGGGGCTCGCCATGAAGCTGTGCTGTGGGTACGCTGAGGCCAGTCACCCCCTCCTGGGGTACATCATCTACCTTCCCGCTGCTGGTAAACAGCAAAGGGAGCGGTGACCCCAGCCTGCAGGTGCCTGTCTATGTCTCCCATATGGAGAGGTAACGGGGAGAGCCCCCTGCAGGGAGGGGATGCGGAGCAGGGACCAGCAGGAAGGGGTGTCCCTGCAGTGGTGGCCTGGGTGCTCAGGTCTGAGCCTGGTGGGGTCCAAGAACACATGTGGCCCTCAGGGATCCTTCAGCACCCAGAATGGTGTGTGCGTGTGCGTGCGCATGTGTGTGTGTGTGTGTGTGTGTGTGTTTTGGGGGAAGCCCAGGTGGAAGGAAGTCATGATCTTTCTAAAGCACCACCATAGTCATCAGCACCTCAGCAACCATTCAGCACCCCAGTAACAGCCTAGAATCCCAGTAACAGCCTAGAATCCCAGTAACAGCCTGATCCAGTACCTTAATCCCAGTAACAGCCTAGAATCCCAGTAACCTCAGTATTCCAGCAGCCACTCAGCATCTCAGTAACTGCTCAGCACAATCGCCCAGGAACTTCATAGTACCCCAGTAATGCTCAGGAGCAACACTCAGGGGTATTACTCAGGACCATGACTCAGGAGCAACAGTCAGGGATGTTACTCAGGATCATTACTTAGGACTGTTACTCAGGAGCAGTACTCAGGAATGTTACTCAGCACCATTACTCAGAAGCAGCACTCAGGGGAGCTAACTCCAGGAGTAACACTCAGAAGTGTTACTCAGGACCGTTATTCAGGAGCAACAGTTGGGTGTAACTCAGGACACTACTTGGAGGAAGCCCCACCTCCAGAAGGTCTTCTTACCCACTCCAGCCTTCTCTTTTTTGGGGGCATCACACCTGGCAATGCTCAGGAGTTACTCCTGGCTCAGAAATTACTCCTGGTGTTGCTCAGGGGACCATATGGGATGCTGGGGATCGAACCCAGGTGGGCTGCATGCAAGGCGAACACCCCACCCACTGTGCTATTGCTCTGGCCCCCCACTCCAATCTTCTCACCTGGCCCTTCCCAAGGTCCCCAGAGCCCAGCAGAACCACGTCCACTGCCAGAGGCTTCTGCCCAGCCCCGCCCAAGCTCCTGCCACCTGTCCACTCTCTTCTCTTTTCCACCCCACAATGACAGCCCCCCCCCCATTTTCTGTCCTGCATCAGGGTGGGAGACTGGAGTCCCAGGAAGAGAGGTTGCTGGGGGAGGCAGCCACCCTCCCTGGGCACTGGACAGGGGCAGGGTCTGTGTGCATGGTTTGGGGGACAGCAGGGACCTTGGGGACTGCAGCTGTGGGGTTTGGGAGCGAGAGGGGGAGACATGTAGGGGCGACACCGCAGCCTGAGGCCAGGAAGAGCCCCCTAGCCCCCAGGAGAAAGCAGGGTGGAGGGGGCTGACATAGAGGACTTTCAGAGGAGCCAAGTTATCACCAGGGACCAGGAGAGGCCAGTGTCCCCACCCTGGCAGGACCCACCCTTCCCTCACAGCTCTGCCCCTCCTGAGGCCATGGGCTTTGAGGTGAGCACTGCCCAGTAGGGGAGCCTGTGAGTAGAGGGTCCCTCTCAGCCTGGGGCTCTCAGCAGCTCTGGCGAGCACACGAGCTCTAAGCTCGCTACGGGCCTCCAGCGACACCTGCTGTCCCAGCAGCAGAAGACGCCCGGCCGTTGGAGAAGGTGCTGGGAGGCGGGGCTTTCCCCAGGGGCTGTGTAGCCCCAGCTCAGGGAATCCCAAGAGGGGTTAGTGTGGGTCCCTGTCCTGTCGGGACACACCATCCCAGCCCCAGCCTCTCCTCCCCATGGAAGATGATCCTCAGAGGCCACTGTCTCTCCTGACCCCCAAATAGGGACGCGGCACTTTCAGTATCACACACACGCTAGGCACCGCAGCATCACACATGCACATGCCACACACATGTGCACACACAGTTCAGACATGCACACACACATGCAGTCATTGCAGAATCACAAGCACACACACTTTAGACATGTGCACACTCAGTCACTACAGACATCACACATGCACACAATGCTTTATACACGCAAATACAAAAATCACTGCAGACATCACACACAAAAAAAAACCACATCACACGCATGCACTGCATTCATAGACACATATGCACTTGTGACAATTGGACCACACTACGCTCACCAGTGTATACATGTACACACATGTGTATCACTACACAAGGCACATAGTACATACATAGGCATGTGTGTACCACAAATCTGTATACACTCACAAGTCACACATGTATACATACACTACAGGCCACACACACATTATGCACATACTCCAGGCAGGCGGCACGATGCACACCCATATGCATCACACAATGGACAGACACACATCACACAATGTCCACAGCACACAATGCAGTCACACGGACTCCCCTGACAGCTCTGGCGTGCTGCTTGGTGGCCTGTCATGTTCTGAGGGGTGGGGTCCAGGTGCCCACAGCCTTCCTTCCCTGCAGCCTGTGGGTGCCATTGCTGCCGCGCAGTGGTCTTACGTCTCTGCTCGCTGCCCTGGGCCGGCTCTGCTGTTTCTCCCTCTGTTTCCCTTCTCCTCCTGTGTGCGCCTTCTTCCTGAGTCTCTTGTAAGCAGCAGATTCCTGCCCCCTTCCTCAATGCTGCTTGCCAGGCTTGCCTGGGTGCTCAAGTGTGTGTGGGGGCTGGGGGGGCGGGACGTCACACAGAGCTGACTCTGACCCTGCTGGGGGTGTGTGTGGGGTGTCACAACAGCTGAGCATGTGGCCGCTTACACTGTATTTTCTTTCAGGGTTTGCGCGTTTGCTGGGTGCTCACACACCCAGCTGTGGTGCTTTGCTGGTGTGTAGCTCTGGGACCTCCTTTACGCTCACCCCACCCCGCCTCCATACAGACCTAGTTCTAGTTCCCCCCTCCCCTTTTTTACCCAAGGGCCAAGGAGTAAGTGGAGAGAGCGAGGGGGCTGTAGTCCTCTGGGCAGGTACGATCCTGCTCCCAGGGCCTCCCCAGCGCCTCCCCCAGGCTGGCTCCAGCTGAGGCCCCGCCCAGGCGCCTCTGGGGAAACAAATAACAATAAAATGGGAAAGATCCTCCCGGGAGAGCAGAGGGAGGGACAGGCCAAAGCTTTAGCCAATTAACATTCCATTGGGGCTTGGGCCCCCTCCCCCTCAGTGGCACCTCATAAAAATCTGCTGGGGCTGAATGCTGGGCTCTGGGGAGAGGAACCCAGCCTGGGGCACCGCAGCCGCCCTGCCCTGGCTCAGTGCTCTCCAGTAGGAGATTTCTGCAATTTTCTATCAAGGAGGGCCAGGGCTGTCCCCCCAACACCCTTTGGGGTGCTGAGAGTATGGGCGGAGCCAGACACTCCACCCATTGCCCCCTGTGACTATGGGCCCCTACACTCATCCCAAGCTGAGTGTGTGTGAGTGTGTGTGAGTGGGGGATCTCCTAGCTCCTCCTCCCTCCCGGAATGCCCAGTAGGACCTGAGCCCCTGACCCCTCTTCCTGTCCATGCTTCCTGCCAGAGAACATCTTGTGGCTTTTTGATTTTTGTTTGTTTTTGGGTCACACCTGGCAGTGGTCAGGGATTACTCCTGACTCTGTGCTTAGAGATCACTCCTGGTGGCATATGGGGTGCTGGGGATTGAAGGAATCCATCGGCCTGAGCTTCCAGTTCAGGGACGAGGACGCTGTTGTCCCTCATGTCCCCAAGGATGCTGCCGGGTGTCTGTCATCTCTTTTTTTGTATTCCTGGCAGAAGGCAGGCAGGGTGTGAGGACAAGAGTGTTCTCTGCATAATGCTCCCTGTCTTTACTACTGCTCACATCTGGCAGTGCTCAGCAGATACTCCAGCAGATACTCCAGGGGTGGTTCATAGTGGCTCAGGGGACCAAACCCAGGCCTGCTGCTTACAAAGCACGTGCTTCATGGGGCTGAGCAATAGTACAACGGGGAGGGCATTTGCCTCACACAGCCAACCTGGGTTCAAACCCTAGCGCCCATCAGGAAGCCACCAGGAGTGATCCCTGAGCTCATAGCCAGGAGTCAGCTCCGAGTACCACCAGCTGTGGCCCCAAAAAAAAACAAACGCCTGTGCTGCTGGGGCCCGAAACATGGAGAGATAGCCTACAGCAGGTTGAGCCCTTTCCTGGGTGCCGTATAGGGCCCCCAAGGCCACCAGGAATGACACCTTGGGCACAGAGCCAGCAGCATGCCCTGGGCACTATTGAGTGTGGTCCAAACACAATCAAAAATCTATGCACTCCTCTGTTTGTATGTCTCAGAAACTCATCCAGCTTGTTTCTGTCTCATAGGACAAAGCCAAGGGGCCACACCTGGCCAGTAAGAAGGGTGGAAGTTGCCGGAACAAGTGGGTGCTGCAAATGAGCAAAACCTTCCAGAAGAGGGAGAAAGGCTGACTCACTCTGGACATGGGACCCCAGCGGCGCCCTTCTGCAAGGCTCCAGTATGGCCAGCAGATAACGGTGTTGGCTTATGAATGTGGAAGGCTGCAGCTCTGCCACTTTACCAGCAGGTGGCAATGTTGGCCTATGAAAGTGGGCGGTCGCAGTTCTTGGCCCACCAAAATCTTTGTTCTGTTCTTGGCACCTCCCCCTTCTTTCCTCCCATGCCCCATTGTCCACATTCCGTGGCTTGCCTCTGCTGAGGGGCGTAGTCTGGGTCTGCAGCGTACGTGCACACCTGTTCCCTTTGTATTAAGCAGTTTCATATCAAGGTGCCTCCTCTCCCAGAGGCGGCCTCGCTGCCCAGGCTGGTCCTTAGCAGGTCGGCAGCCCTCAGAGGCTGATGCCCAGATGGAGGGGATCTAGAAGATTCTGCTAGGCTCCCTGTGATGTAGTTCAGAGGAGGGGAGGGGCTGGATTCTGGGCTCAGAGCAGTTCTGATTCCGGCCATGCTGTGGGGGTGAGGGGTGGGGGAGTAGGGCTCCCCCCAGGGCTTCAGGCATCTGTGGGAGCCAACCAGTCTGAGGCGTTCAATCCAGAGACCACCCTGCCCACCTCCCTTGCCTAGGCCTGTCAGGAGCCAGCATGGGCAAGAGTCAGAGCCGGAGAGATAGCACAGTGGGTAGGGCATTTGTTTTGCATGAGGATGACCTGGGTTCGATCCCGGCATCCCACATGGTCCCCCTGAGCACCGCAAGAGTCTCCTGGCTGTTCTCAGCCTCCCACATAGTCAGGCCTCATCCCAGAGCCTCCGCCTCCTGGTGAGTCAGTCCAGCCCTCAGCTCTCAACTTACTATTTTTTGGGGTATCAAAATTTTTTTGGAAGCATCAAACCCAATGATGTCAGGGTTTGTTCCTGGCTCTGCACTCAGGGATCATTTCTGGTGGTGTTCAGGGGACCTTATGGGATCAAGGGATAGAACCTGGGTTGACTGTGTGCAAAAGCAAGCACTGTACTATGGCTCTGCCCCAGCTCTCAACTTCCTGTCTCTTCTTTTTAGTAAGAGGAAGAAAACTTTGTGCATTTGATAAATCCACTACTATTTTCTCCAGCACAGTTAGCCACAGAGGTCAGAAGCCTCAGGGAAACGTCACCTCTGTTCCTGATTCCTCTCTCCGGACTCATCCATCTTCCTTTTCAAAGGCTTTCTTCAGGGCCCTGTCCTCCTCCCTCTGAAATCAGCCTCTGAGTGCATGGGAACATGCTGGACTCGTGACACTCTGGGCTTCTCCCCGCCCAAAAGCCCCAGCATTTCTTCAGGGTTGCAGGGAGCTGGTGGTGTTGGAAACCAGACAAGAGGCTGATAAATCAGGTCTGGGAAGATCTAGCATGCAGGAACAGCCCAGGGTGACCCGGGGGGCTGAAGCTGGGGAGCCCTTCTCTTTGTTCCCGGGTCCATCCTGCCGGCACAGATCAGGAACCACAGCTGAAGGCTTTGGACTTGAGTCGGGTAAGGATGGGGGAGTGTTGACCCCATTACTGTGGAATGCAAAGATTGAATGCAAGGCCGGAAGGAAGACCACAGGTTTGGAGGTGGAAGTCACGTCTGATCCTGCCACTTAAAGTTGGGAGGGTCAGCACAGGCCTTGCCTCCATGTGTCCATCTCTGCTACTGAAGGCCCTCACCCATCACCCAGCATTGGCTGGGGACTGGATGCCATGGGGGGGGGTTGGATTACAGCCCACAGCAGGGCCCCTCTGTGACAGTGGTCAGTGGGAATCAAAGGGGGTTGGTCAGCGGGAGCTGGTCTCATGCCTCAGCTGTGGTGGCACTCAGGGGTTGGACCAGGGCCACAGTCTGGGATGAGCCAATGGTCAGGAGGGTCAGTGGCTTATAGGAGACTTTGCAATGTGGATCTTTTTTTTTTTTTTTTTGTTTTGTTTTGCGTTTTGGGTCACACCCGGCAATGCTCAGGGGTTACTCCTGGCTCTGCACTCAGGAATCACTCCTGGCGGTGCTGGGGGACCATATGGGATGCCAAGGATCGAACCCGGCCAGCATGGGCCGGCCGCGCAAGGCAAATGCCCTACCCGCTGGGCTATCACTCTGGCCCCCTTTTTTTTTTTTGTCTTTTTGGGTCACACCCAGCGATGCTCAGGGGCTACTCCTGGCTCTGCACTCAGGAATTACTCTTGGCGGTGCTCGGGAGACCATATGGGATGCCGGGATCGAACCCGGCCAGCACAGGCCGGCTGCGTAGGCAAAAAACGCCTCTACCCGCAGGGCTATTTGTCAGGCAGGGGTGTCGGTTCTGGCACAAGGCCAAGGGAACATACTGCCGATGAGACCATGTTTTCTCTGGAGAACTTCGGGTGTCAGGGCTGAGCAGTGTCATTGATCCCTCAGGCCCAGACAGGAATCCAGGGAGAGATTTCGGCCACAAGAATGACCTATGGGGGCCGGAGCGATAGTCAGCGGGGAGGGCATTTGCCTTACATGTGACAGACCCGGGTTCGATCCCTGGTATCCCATATGGTCCCACAAGCATTGCCAGGAGTAATTCTTGAGTGCAGAGCTGGCAGTAACCCCTGAGCATTGCTGGGTGTGACCCAAAAGGCACACACACAGACACACAGACACAAACACACACACACACACAAGAATGACCTAGGTTAGGGGGGGCTGGGGCAACAGCACAGCGGGGAGGGCGTTTGCCTAGCCCATGGCATACCTGGGTTCGATTCCCAGCATCCCATATGGTCCCCTAAGCACTGCCAGGAGTAATTCCTGAGTGCAGAGCCAGGAGTAACCCCTGAACATTGCCAGGAGTGACCCAAAAAGTGGAAAAAAAAGAGAATGACCTATGTTTATGGAAGGTGGGGCTGAGGCAGGAAAAATGTGGTGAGGCCCAGGGTTGGACTTCCGCTCCCTCCCCCATACTCCAAGGTGGCTTCCAGGAGTGACCTCAAAATATGGCTCAGTCTTGCTGCTTGCAGGTGGTGAGAATTATGAGAGACTTATCTATCTACCTACCTACCTACCTACCTACCTATCTATCTATCTATCTATCTATCTATCTATCTATCTATCTATCTATCTATCTATCTATCTATCTATCTATCTATCTATCTATCTATCTATCTATCTATCTATCTATCTATCTGATCTATCTATCTATCTATCTATCTATCTATCTATCTATCTATCTATCTATCTATCTATCTATCTATCTATCTATCTAATCTCTCT
>JAJIBD010014695.1:0-17443 GCA_021461705.1 Cryptotis parvus | reverse complement strand
AAGCACATGGGCACTGGCTACCATGTCCTTTCAGGAGCTGCCCCTCGGTGGCTCCCCACATCTCTCATATTTGGGCAGAGATCACTCTATTCTGGCAAGTCAACAAATCAAACTGATAGCCCACGCAAAGTGAACGCAGACATAACAAGTGTCTAGAGTACTTATTTTGCTCACAATACAGGCAATCAGTAAGCACTTTTGGTTTGTTCTTCCAGCCTGTGTCTTTCTCCCTTGAACACATTTCACTTACTTGTCTCGATGTTTCTCTACTTACCTATTTATTTCCATTCTAGCACATACTTCTCCCACTCTCTTTCCTCACAGCTTCTAAATAAAACATATCTTGCTTCCCAGATAAACAGACCCTAACAGCACATCCTGGATAAGCATCAGAACAGCAAAGCCTCACCTTCTACCAGTATGACCTAACTCCCACTCTTGCTTCTTTTTTTCTTTTCTTCTGGTTTTTTTTTTTTTTTTTTTTTTTTTGCTTTTTGGGTCACACCCGCCGATGCTCAGGGATTACTCCTGGCTCTGCACTCAGGAATTACTCCCGGGCGGTGTCAGGGGGACCATATGAGATGCCGGGATTGAACCCAGACCGGCATGGGCCGGCTGCGTGCAAGGCAAACGCCCTACCCGCTGGGCTATGGCTCCGGCCCCTGGTTATTTTTTTAGTCTCTTTTTGTTTGTTCCTCCTGTTTCCTTTCACTCCTTAAAATACCAACCCAAAAATCTCTGGACAGAGCAACCTACTTTACACACTGCTACTGAAGTTTTCTGCTACATTTCCCATAAGATCCACCCAAATCCCACCTGAGGCTATTTTTTTTTTCCTTTTTTTTTGGGGGGGGAGAGACTCACAGACATGGGGCAGAGCTGCTACTGGCTCTCCCTGTGCTCAGCCGCTCCACGAGGCGCCCGGGAGGGATGGCAGGTTCTAGCCCTGGCCCTCCACCCCAGCAGAGCCTCACAACAAACCAGATGACCCCCCACTCCATGAGGGCCTCCTTTTTCCACATCTGGACTTCCCCCTCATCAGAACTCCACCCAGCAGACCAGCCTATCACAGCCCGGCTCACGTGGCTGCTTGCGGCTGTGCGTTTCATCAATAAATGTTGGATTTTGAAATGACTACAAGAGTATGCTACCCGCACGGCAGAGCCTGGCAAGCTACCCGTGTCGTATTTGATATGCCAAATACCAGTAACAATAATAGACCTCATTCCGATGACATGATGGAATGGTTTGAGGCTCTTTATAGTTCCCTTGAGCAAGCAGGTGCCCTTGGGCTCTACTTGCATGAGACAGGTCATATGGAGATGTTACTGGTGCCGGCTCCAGCAAATCGATGATGAACGGGAAGACAGTGATACAGTGATAGTGATTTTTTTTTGGGGGGGGGTCACACCCAGCAATGCTCGGGGTTTCTCCTGGCTCTGCACTCAGGAATTACTCCTGGCGGTGCTTGGGGGACCATATGGGATGCCGGGATCGAACCCGGCCGGCACAGACCAGTCGCTTGCAAGACAAACGCCCTACCCACTGGATTATCGCCCCGGCCCCCACCTGAGGGCAATTTCAAGCCATACAAAAGGGTCGCCTTGCTCTTGAGTATGCTCTAAACCCACCACCTTCTGTTTTTTTATGGGTAAGGGTTCGTATTTGGTGGTACTCAGGGGTCAAGCACAGATATCCTGCTAGAATGCACTCTAGACCACTAAGCTTTCTCTCTGGCATCCTATGCTTTTGAAGACCTTCTCCCACCTCTGCGTGTCAGAATAACCAGCAGTCAAGGATCAAATGGCACATGTCTTACGTCGTCACTTTGCCGTCCTTGAAGGTGACAATACCACTTCCATTTCTTGGTGCGTTGGCCACTCTTCCCTTTCCACAGTGACTGGCACAGCTGCTCTCACTCACTCAAGTCATAACCACAGTCTGCCTCAAGGGAGAACACAGCAGGTAGGCCATTCACACTGCATGAGGCTGGTCCAGGTTCAATCCCAAGGCCAAATGGGAGGAGAGAGGACAATCTGTCTGAAAGGACTCACAACTATAAATCTCCCAACAGAAGATGTGTCTGAAAGGACTCACAATTGTAACTCTCCCAATAGAAGCTAGAATACTTTTTTTTAATTTTTGGGTCACACCCGCAATACTCAGGGGTTTCTCCTGGCTCTGCACTCAGGAACTACTCCTGGCAGTGCACGGGGACCATATGGGATGCCGGGATCGAACCCGGTTGGCACAGGCCAGCCGCGTGCAAGGCAAACGCCCTACCCGCTGGGCTATCGCTCCGGCCCAGAACTTTTAGCAGCTAAAACAACAGAAAGGGATCAGTCTGCCAGTAATAATTGGAAATGGTAATGCTAAACTAGAACTAAGTATTGAAAGTTGATAACGAGATATGCATTATATTCCCTCAGTGTACATATTGCAAACACAATGCACTGAAAAAAGAGACAAAGAGTGAGAGAGAGAAGTGCCTGTCATGCAGGCAGGATGGGGGCTGGTGGTTGGGGAGGGAACGTGGTGGACATTGGTGGTGGGAAATGTGCACTGGTGGAGGAATGGGTGCGGGAACACTGTGTGACTGACACCCAGTCATGAGCAGCTTAGTAATGGTGTATCTCATGGTGATATAATACAATAAAAACAACTGTGCCTCTCTTCCCATTCTTCAAAATTATATACTGCCTCAAAAACTCGCATAAAACAGCCTGTCTATATAGCTCTTATGAGACCAAACCAATAAAACTTGGAGGTGTTTCCCCCCCCCCATTTTAACTATCTCTCTGGCCCTGGCGATTTTCTAAAAATGAAAAGTAGTGAGGTGATCACTACTTGGAAAGACCAAGTATAGTTATTAAGTGTGCATACAGAACGCATATTCACCAAAGGTTCTCACCCACTTCCTGGGAGCCTCCCTAAAAATCAAACTATTGTAAGACAGACAAAAGAGAGCCTGAGGGATAGATCAAAAGGCTGGAAAACATGCTCGCGACTCAAGAAGCACCTCATGGTCCTCAGAGTACTTCCAGAAACCAGCACCACCAACTGGTTGGTGTGAGGGAGAAAGAGAAGGAAGGAGGGAGGAAGGCGGGAGGAAGGCAGGAGGAAGGAGGGGAGAGGAGAGGACGGAAGGGGGAAGGAGGGGAGGGAGGAGGGTGGGAGAAGGAAGAAGGGGAGGGAGGAGTGAGGAAAGAGGGGGAGGGAGTGCAGAGGGAGGGAGGAGGGAAAAGAATGGGGGGGAGGGAGGAGGGAGGGAGGAGGGAGGGAGGAGGGGGAAGGAGGAGGGAGGAAGACGTGAAGGAAGAAGGAGGTGGAAGGAAGGGGGAGGGAGGAGGGAGGATGGGGAAGGAGGGAGGAAAGAAAGAGGGAAGGAGGAGGAAGGAGGGAAGCAAAGGAAGGAGGGGGAGGAGGAGGGAGGAGGAGGAGGGAGGAGGGAGGAAGGAAGGAGGAAGGAGGAGGAACGAGGGAGGAGGAAGGAGGGAGGAGGGAGGAGAAAAGGAAGGAGGAGGAAGGAGGGGGAAGGAGGGAGGGTCGCCAGAAGGCAGGAAACAGGGCCGCAGCCTGACCGGCGCGCGCTTGTCCTCACACGAGGCCCCTTAGAGCCGGGCAGCACATCTAGGGCCCAGCCTGGTAACTCCCGAGCACAAAACCAGGGGTAAGGCCCCGAGCACCGGGCGGAGACCCAACTCCGGGCATCGCCGGGCAGAAATCGGGACAAACCTCTAAACCACCGGGGCGGACGTTAATGAAGGGCATGTTGGATGTCCTCGAAGGTGGGGAAGGGGCCGGTTGCCAGAGAAATCAGCCCCGGCGTGCGGACAGCGGCGGCCTGGAGACCCGAGCTCCCAGGTCGGGCCCGAGAGCACCCGCCGTGCAGCCCGGGCGGCCCGCCGGCCGCCGACTCACCCGACCCGACCCGCGGTGTCACCAGAACCCACCGAGGCGCATCGGCCCGCGCCCGCTCACTTCCAAGGCCCCAGAGCCTGAGCACTGGAAGCCGAGCCCGAGCCAACAGCGCCATGGTCCGCCACGGCCGGACGCGACCTTGTCCTCGGGGTCACGTGCCGGCTCTTCCTCCCTCGGCCTCAGCATTTGTCCCGCCCCCGCGCGCTCGCCACGCCCCGCGGGTCCGCCCCCCGCGTGCTGGTCACGCCCCGCGGATCCGCCCCATGCGCGCTCGCCACGCCCCCGAGGCTACGCCCCCGCATGCTCCGCCACGCCCCTCGGGTCCGCCCCCGCACGCTCGCCGTCCGGCCCCCCGCACGCTCTCCACGCCCCGCGGGTCCGCACCCTGCCCCCCACCCTTTCTGCTGGATGGGCCCAGAACTGACACCTCCTAAAGCGTGGGTTCGGTTCGACGTCACATTTACTGAGGTACTGAGGGCCACTAAGGCCTAACGCAGCCCCTCCGACACTGGCCCGCCGCTGGCGCCGGAAGCCGCGTACGACCCGAGCTTTCCGTCCACAGCGGCGGGGCGGTTGCCCTGACGACCGGGGCGCCGGGTCACGGAGGCGCTCCCGGCCCGTCCCTGCCGCGCGGCTCCGCGCCGGAAGTGAGTGAGCATTTCCGGCCCTGTTCCTGCCGTGCCGCTTGTGTTGGGGTAGCTGCACGGGGTCTCGCCGCCATGAAGGACGTTCCTGGTTTCTTACAGCAGAGCCAGAGCTCCGGGCCCGGCCAGGCCGCCGTGTGGCACCGTCTGGAGGAGCTGTACACCAAGAAGTAGGCGCAGGGCCGCGGGCGCGGGGCCGGGCGGGGCCGCTGCTCTCCCGAGCCGGCTCCTCTGCGGCGCCTCTAAGCTTGCGCCGGTCCCCGGCGGGCTGTGGTCGGCCCCTGCAGCTCCTGCAGCCCCGGGCTTGCGCGGCCAGGGCTCTGCGCGGCGCTCCCGGTCCGCTCTTACCCCTTTCGCTCCGCGACGCGGGTGGCGCTGCGCTGGCAGCCGCCTGGCCCTGCGTGCCGCCGCGGGCCCGCCCGCTCGCGATCGGGTCCCGCCCCCGGGGCGTTTGCTGGCGGCCTCGCGATCGGGTCCCGCTCCCGGGGCGTTTGCTGGCGGCCTCGCGATCCGCCCTAGCGCAGGGTCTCGGCACGCGGGGGTGGTCGGCCGCGTTGAGTGGCCGAGCCTTTGGGTTTCAGAGCGTTTCATTAACTCAAAACCTAACGTGGCTTCGGGTCTCGTGTCTTCTACATTTATCGTGGTGGTTTGATATAAAGCCATTTAATTCTTAATTTCGTTCACAAATGAGGGAATTGAAGCTCAGCTTAAGCCTCTTCCCGAGATACTTAGGAAGAAGAGCCGGGGTCAGCGTAGATAGTGATTGCGGTCTTCTCGCGCACCGATTCCACGTGCGTCTAGAAAGATGTTCCCCACTTACAGCAGAGAAGACCCAGGCTTGGCAGAGTGACCTCAGGATGACAACCGATTAAGTAGTGGAGTCAGGTGGAACTTAATCGTATCAGCGTGTTTTCCTCTCGCCACACAATGAGATCCGTCAGTGCTTATTCGACAGGGCCATTGGGACTGAAGGTGTCTGAGAATGTCCCTTCAGAGCTCTCACGGGACTTCACATTTTCAGGTTGTGGCATCAGCTGACCCTTCAGGTGCTTGACTTTGTGCAGGACCCGTGCTTTGCCCAAGGAGATGGCCTCATTAAGGTAAATGCTTTGTCATACGGGGTTAGATTGTATGAATCGCCCAAGGACTTTTCGGAATGGCTGTGTGCTGAGAAAGTGACCTAGTGTAGAATGTATGCTTCATATGTGTGGAGTTCCTGAGCATGGCAAAAAATAAGTGAAAAATAGGTTAACTTTACAATAATAATGTAGTACGGTCACTTTATTTGGGGTGCTGTGTTGAGAACTTTATTCTTCATACCAACATTGGAATATAAATAGTACTGCTTTTTGTGTTGTGGTACAGAAAAAGATAGGATGAGTAATTTGCCTTAGATGGCAGCTAATTTGTGGCAGAAGAGAATTCAAACAGTCTGTCTTCTAAAACTCCTGGTCAGAGGACCAAACAAATAGTGCAGTAAGTAGAGCGTGTCTTTCATGAGACCTGCCCAGTTCAATTCCTGACACCCCATATGGCCGCATGAGCCTTGTTAGGCGTGATCCCTGAGCACAGCCAGGAGAAGCCCTGAAATCCAGGTTGACCCAAAATCACTATCACTATCTTCCCGTTCATCATCTATTTGCTCGAGCGGGCACCAGTAATATCTCCATATGTCCTGTCCCATGCTAGTAGAGCCCAAAGGCATCTGCTTGCTCCAGGAACATAAAGAGCCTCAGACAATTACATTAGGTCATGGGAATGACCTAATATAATTGTTACTGATATTTGGCATATCAAATATGACACGGCAGCTTGCCAGGTTTGCCGTGTGGGTGGCATACTCTTGTAGTCACCTCATACAATAATACAATACACCTCATACAATAATACAGCATTTATTGATGAACCGCGTGGCCGCATGAGCCGGGCTGTGATAGACTCATCTGCTGCTGGGTGGAGTTCTGACGAGAGGGAAGTCCAATGTGGAAGATGGCGGCCCTCATGGAGTGGGGGGTCGTCTGGCTTGTTGGGAGGCCCTGCTTGGGTGGCGGGCCAGGGCTAGAACCCGCCATCCCTCCCCGGGCACCTTGTGAGCGGCTGGGCACACGGATAGCAAGTAGCAGCTCTGCCCCATGTCTGTAAGTCTCTGGATCAGCATACCTGGGCCGGATTGAAAAAAAAAATGAGCCTTGTTAGGCGTGATCCCTGAGCAAAGCCAGGAGAAGCCCTGAAAACCAGGTTGACCCAAAATACAAATATTAAACCCCTCTTGTAAAAGACTGTCTTGTGCCCAAAAGATCACTCAGTAGGCCAGAGCACTTGCTTCGCATGCAGGAAATAGGTTTCAATATCTGACACTGTTGGAGAACTGCGGGGGGGGGGTCCCCAACAATATCTGGGAACATGTTCCCTTTTATTTCAAGGACCAGCATCAGACGGACAAGCCATGAGCTGAACTCAGTTCAGCTCAGTTCCAAAACCTTTATTAATTACCAATAATAAAACAAGCGCTTCTACTACAGTCCAAGATAACGGAATTCACCAGACCTGTAGCTCTTGGCCAGACCTCAGACCACGTACTCAGGCTGAGGTCTCCCACCAAAATAGATAACTTTTCCCCAGGTCAGTCCCTTTATATAACAAAAGCCAGAACCCTTTCTTCAGGGTGGGTTGCGTTAACAAAGATGAACAAATTAGCTTTTGGTTGTAGATGTTAGGTGGTGCCTCTGTTTTAGGTCTAAACAAATGATAATGCCAGGGCCTAGTGCCTTCCTCTTAAGATTATCTCTTAAGTCAAAACACTGGAAAGAGAGAGAGCTGGTATAAAGAAATATATATTCATGGGAAGAGTCATAATTTCAGGCCACAGACTTCATGCGATCCAGATGGTGCCCACAAGGTCCTTCTTATTTCTACCCTACACCAGGGTAATTCTGAGTCTCCTGTCCACTGTATACTGAAAGGGTTATGCTCGCTTGCAAACTAGCATGACTCCTCCTTTTTGTTTGTTTGTTTGTTTGTTTTTTGGGTTTTTTGTTTTTGTTTTTGCTTTTTGGGTCACACCCGTGATGCTCGGGTATTGCTCCTGGCTCTGCACTCAGGAATTACTCCTGGCGGTGCTTGGGGGGAATCAAACCCAGGTTGGCTGCGGTGCAGGCAAACACCCTACCCACTGTGCTATCACTCCGGCCCCTACCTTCTCCTTTGATCTTGGCAGAATTGATAAACAGTAGTCTCATTGTAGCCAGAATGGTGGTCTCCTGATAAATTCTAATTGTCCCACACTGGGAACAGTGGGTGTTAAGAGGGAATTGTGCACAATCTAGGTAGCACTGAAATCATAGTAGAGATTATAATATTCCAAGTGTTCTTAATTCAGAATCAGTATGACTTCCTGTAACTGCCACACCCTCTCTCAGTGTTTACACAAAAGAGAGATCTCTTTAGCATGAATCTTCACTTAAAAACATGTAAATAGTTTAAACAGTAGTCACTTAAACAGTAAAGATCCAAAAGCCAGCTAGGCTGTCATCCAACAAACACCACATGATACTCCAAGCACTGAGTGCCACTGGATACTTCCCAAAACAACAAAATGACTGTCTTATAGAAGCTTCTGTATATTCTTGTTCATACTGTGGGCATAGCATGCTTTTGGGAAGGTTATTCAGATACTGAAAGTTCAAAATCTGTTAGGATGATGTGAGCTGTAGATGAGGATTGCCGTAAGAATATTGTTATAGGGGCCAGAGCGATAGCCCAGCGGGTAGGGCGTTTGCTTTGCACGCGGCCGGCCTGTGCCGGCCAGGGTTCGATCCCCGGCATCCCATATGGTCCCCCGAGCACCGCCAGGAGAAATTCCTGAGTGCAGAGCCAGGAGTAACCTCTGAGCATTGCCGGGTGTGACCCAAAAAGAAAAAAGAAAAAAAAAAGAATATTGTTATAACTGCTAGCTTGCCTCTTGCCTTAACCCCCCATCCTGTTTGCTTGCCCTGATGCTTTTCCTGGTACTGTGGAAGAGAAGATTCCTTTGTGCTTCACTTGTGGACTTGGAAAGACCTAGAAGGGGAACCCGGCATGATAGCGCCTTCATGTAGAGCCTTCATATATTTTAAGAATTTTGTCAGCAGAAATTTTAAAAATACAGTTTGTCTTTCCCAGGTTCCCAGAAACACAGTCACAAATTCGGAACACACTCACAATTTTGTGCAGATAACTTCCTCTTTTTTTTTTTTATTTTTATTTTATTTATTTGTTTGTTTTCAGGGTCACATCCGGCAATGTTCAGGGGTTACTCCTGGCTCTGCACTCAGGAATTACTCCTGGCAGTGCTCAGAGAAGCATATGGGATGCTGGGGATCAAACCCAGGTTGGGCGCATGCAAGGCAAATGCCTTACCCGCTATGCTGTCGCTCCAGCCCCTCATGATATCTTATTTGATGCCTTTCTTTGCATTTCAAATGAGTCCAAGCTTTATGCCTGTACTGCAGTTAAAAGTTCATAAGAGGGGCCGGAGTGATAGCATAACGTGTAGGTCGCTTGCTTTGCATGCGTCGACGTGGGTTCAATCCCCAGCATCCCATATGGTCCCCTGAGCATTGCTGGGTGTGACCCAAAAAGAAGAAAAAAGTTCATAAGAGCCAGGGTAATTTGCCATTACTACTGAAGTAGTAGACTCGCAGACATGGGGCAGAGCTGCTACTGGCTCTCCCTGTGACCAGCCGCTCACGAGGCGCCCTGGAGGGATGGCAGGTTCTAGCCCTGGCCCACCATCCCAGCAGAGCCTCGCAACAAGCCAGACGACCTCCCACTCCATGAGGGCCTCCATTTTCCACATCCGACTTTCTCTCGTCAGACCTCCACCCAGCAGACCAGCCTATCAGCGGCCGCGCGTTCATCAATAAATGCTGGACTTAGAGATGCCTACAAGAGTATGCTACCTGCACGGCAGAGCCTGGCAAGCTACCCGTGTTGTATTTGATATATATGCCAAATACCAGTAACAATTATAGACCTCATTCCGAATGGATTGAGGCTCATTATGTTCCTGGAGCAAGCATATGCCTTGGGCTCTACTAGCATGAGATAGGACATATGGAGATGTTACTGGGGCCCGCTCGAGCAAATCGATGATGAACGGGAAGACAGTGATACAGTGATACTTGAAGTAGTAATGTCTCCATTGGTTGGGAATGAAGTTCATTTTTGTTACTGTTTTTGGCATATCGAAAATACCACAAGTAGCTTGCCAGGCTCTGCCGTGGCTCTGGATTCATCCCAGGGGGCCCAGTCTAATGGAGACATTACTGGTGCCTGCTCAAGCAAATCGATGAACAACGGAAGACTAGTGACTCAAAGTAGAGTTTACTACCTCATATGTCTTTGGGCTTCTATCTTTGGTCACTATGGTAGTATTAGACATTTTAATTTCGCTGAATGAAGTACATCATATAATTCTTCTCCATGTTTTGGTTCCACAGCTTTATGAAAACTTCATCAGTGAGTTTGAACATAGGTAAAGTTCCTTTATCAGCTTTTAACTTTGAAAATGAATACATTGCCTATTCTTGACATTTGGAATCTGATGATTTTTATTTCAGGGTGAATCCTTTGTCCTTGGTAGAAATTATTCTTCATGTAGTTAGACAGATGACAGGTGAGTCTCACTTGGTTTCTTTATTCTTTTTTTTTAATTGAATTACAGTGAGCTACACAGTTGCAAAGTTAGTACAGTGGCCCATCACCTCCCTTCACCTTCTTCTCACTTAGTTTCTTGAGTTGAGCCAAATGGTAATTAAAATGTCTTAAAATAGAATTTAGTTGGACACAATAAGAAAAATGTCATTCTAACATAAACTTACGTTTTCTACAGCTTAGCCATTAGTAGAAACCAGCCTATACCAATCCAATGTTGGGGGCCAGAGTGGTAGCACAGTGGCTAGGACGTTAGCCTTGCACACAACCGCCCAGGTTCGATCCTTTGTGTCACATATGGTCCCCCCAAGTACCATGAAGAGTAATGCCTGAGTGCAGAGCCAGGAGTAACCCCTTCGCATCGCCAGCTACCATGTGGGTGATTCTTCTGATTTTTTTTCTTTTATAGATCCTAATGTGGCTCTTACTTTTCTGGAAAAGACACGTGAGAAGGTAATGCAGAGTTTTGGTCAGATCTTTGGTTTTCCTCCCAAGCACAAATTGGAGCATGTGTGACTCAGAGTCCGTGCCTACGCTCACAGCCCCTACCTCCAGAGACCAGTGTCTTTGGTCACGTAAGTCCAGCACACAGAAGCCTTGCATTGTTACTCCGCGCCCACGTTTCTGAATTCCTCTGTGTCTATATCTTCAGGTGAAAAGTAGTGATGAGGCAGTGATCCTGTGTAAAACTGCAATCGGGGCACTAAAATTAAATATTGAGACCTACAGGTTACAAAGGTGAGATTGCCATCATACAGATTTATCTTGGTTGCTTACAAGTTCATTTGAAACTGAAGTGGAAGAGATTAAGCGGGCACAGAGCTTGCATACGTGTGTTTTCATATGAAAGCCTTCAGGTTCAGCCCCTGGCATCATGTAGTCCCCTGTACATAGCCCACTATTACCCTAAAGCAGGGGGAATGGAGGAAATGAGAAGACATCTGGCAGAATATATGTAATGCTGGGGGATCAAACTGGGGCAGCCTCTCGCAAGGGCAAGCACTGGACCCAGTGTACTATCTCTGGCTCCCTCTGGCAATCTTTTCTTCATTAAAGTATGACTACTTTGCTCTGTCATTCTGTGTATAGTAGTTTTTTCAGCCTTACTGAAGAGTAAGTTGTTAATATGATGACAATTACCCTTAAACAAAAGAGCACTTCCCTTTGAGACTGCATTTCCACCCAGAAAAGGAGTTCACATAACTTCAGCTGGTCCTTGTCTGTGGTCTTGCACCCGGCCAACCTACTCACCACCAACCGCGGTCGGATCTTGCCCCTCCCTCCTCTTTCTACCTCCTGATTACTGTGGAGAGTCTTAACCTCTTTTTACCGTGTTTATTTTCATTCCTAGGCCCCCTTTTTTTTTTTCTTTTTGGGTCACACCTGGTGATGCTTGGGTTTCTTCTGACTCTGTACTCAGGAATTACCCCTGGCGATGCTCAGGGGACCATATGGGATGCTGGGCATCGAAACCCGGGTTGGCCGCGGGCAAGGCAAATGCCCTACCCACTTTTGCTATCGCTCAGCCCCTCTAGGCCTATTTTGGAAACAAATGAAGATGGGAGAGAAAAGTAGACCCACTTACATGATCAGTTCACATTTAAATAGATTTCATCTTTTCTTAGGGCCACGCCCACCGGTACTCAGGGCTTCCTCCTTCCTTTGTGCTCAAAAATTACATCCCTGTTGTCTCTTCAGCCCCTACATATATTTATTTATGTAGAGTCTAGTTTGGTAACCCGTAATTCAAAGAAACTATTGGGGCAAACTTTCTTGTACTGAAACAAGAACTTTGGGGGAGGGAGGGTGGAGCAATAGCAGAGCAGGTTTGTCTTGCATGCTGCTGACCCAAGTTCCATACCCAGCATCCCATGTAGTCCCCGAGCACCACCCAGGAGTGTCCTGAGTGTAGAGCCAGGAGTGACCCAAAAAAAGCAAATAACGAAAAAAACCCTTAGGAAAAAAAATAGTTTAAAAAAATAGCTTAAAAAATAGAGGACATGGGGGTGCCATGTCCTCTTCTGCTTGAACCACATCCTAGTCCCTTTAAAAACACATTTTATTATTTGAGGCCTAGGGCCGTTGGTACGTTGGAGGTATTGCCAGCTTTGTGCTCATTGGTTGCTCCTGGTACCTCTCCAGTGACCATGGGGTGCCAGGGATCATACCAGGATAGGCTGTGAGCAGGCCAAACGCCTTGGTTCCTCTTATCTCTTCTGGCCCTCTATTTTTTTCTTTTCTTTTTTTAAATTTTTTGTTTGTTTGTTTTTTGGGTCACAGTGATACTCAGGGGTTACTCCTGGCTCTTTGCTCAGGAATTGCTCTTAGCGGTGCTCAGGGGACTATATGGGATGGCGGGATTGAACCCTGGTCAGCCACTTGAAAGGCAAATGCCCTACTCACTGTACTATCACTCCTGCCCCATTCTGAAGAACTTTGCAACCAGTGTGGGGAGCAAGGTAGCAGCACAGTTGGAACCTCCAAAGCATATTCTCCCTCCAGCAGTGCGCCGCTTGTGTTTGGTGTTGCTCATACATTGCTTAGCTTCACTAGATGGGGACATAGGTAACTGTGGTCAGCTTGTGGTATTGTTTTTACTGATGGGCTTAATACTATGTTTGTGAATCCACATGTTCATACATGTACCCAGGTTTTTGTCTGGGGGCCTCACCTGGAAGTACTCAGGTTGTTCTGGGCCCAGTGCTTCCTTGTCACAAGGAACCATGTGGTACCAAGGATTAAACCCAGGACCCATGCATACAAAGCCTGTGTTCCAGCCCATTGAACCATTTTCTTGGCCTCAAGGCAGCTTAGCTTTTATTGTTACGAGTTATTTCAGTGTACACATATTTTAGTGATTGTAATCTCCAGTCTCCTGTAAAAGGGATTTGGGATTTTTTTTTTTTTTTAATTTAAACAGTGATGTTTACCAGCATTTCTATGCCTGGGGTTCCTATGTAAATGGGCAGAATCTCAACAGGATATACACTTGGAAGAATGATCTCCATATTTTCTAGACATTGCAAGATGTTTCTCTAAGGTATCACGTGCCCCCACAGCATCATCCAAGCCTTTAAAAATTACTTAAAGTTGTGGCTGGAGCTATAATGCAGTGGGTAGAGCACTTGCCTTGCTTGCGGCCAACCTGGGTTTGACACCTGTAATCTCATATGGTCCCTGGAGCACCACCGGGAGTATATTTCTGAGTGCAGAGCTAGGAATAATCCCTGAACACCATTAGATGTGCCCCAAAAAAAAAAAAAAAAAAAAGGAAGTAAAGAAGATGCATGTTAATCTGATTAAGGATTTTTATCTTGATCGCTCGCTGTTTTTTATATTATAAGGGTTATAAAATAATAATTTCATTCTTGTTATCTTGCTGTTACCGTGAGATAGACCATTACAAATCTGTTCATAATAGCTGATCGTCATTGACCATTCTTTTTTTTTTTTTTTTTTGCTTTTTTGGGTCACACCCGCGAGCGGCTCAGGGCTTACTCCTGGCTCTGCACTCAGGAACTACTCCTGGCGGTGCTCAGGGGACCATATGGGATGCCGGGATCAAACCCAGGCCGGCACGGGCCGGCCGCATGCAAGGCAAACGCCTCAACCGCTGGGCTATCGCTCCGGCCCGTCATTGACCATTCTTATCTCCACTTCTTCGTATATTACTTGTATTTTTTTTTTTTTTCTTTTGGGGACACACCTGGCTCTGCACTCAGGAATTACTCCTGGCAGTGCTCAGGGGACCATATGGGATGCCAGGGATCGAATCCTGGTTGGCTGCATGCAAGGCAAATGCCCTACAAGCTAGACTATTGCTCCGGCCCCTTTTCTTTCTTTATTTTTATTTTTTTGCTATTGTAATGTTTTTCCTTTGCCCCTTTTTCTGTTTGTATGAGTCCTTTTTATACTTGTCCTTAGTCCCTTAATGGATCCTATGTGTTCTGTCTTTCCCAGTCCGTAACTTGTCTTTTCTGTGCTTTGGATAAACTGTGACTGCATTTTCAGTGATTCTTTTGCCTTGTGTTTAGTGTTTTTCATCTTGTCATACTACTTTTCAAAATGTTCCAGCTCAGCAAAAAAAAAAAAAAAAAAGAAGGGCCGGAGCGAAGCCCAGGGGTAGGGGGCGTGCCCGCCCGGTTCGATCCCCGCATCCCATATGGTCCCCCGAGCGCAGGATCCTGGTGCAGAGCCAGGGAGGACCCTGAGCACGCTGGTGTGACCCAAAAGCAAAAAAAAAAACAAAAAAACAAAATGTTCCAGCTCAAATAAAGGCAACGTTGCTTCCCATGTGTAGGAAACAATTGAAGATGTTGAAGAAATGCTCAGCAATCTGCCTGGTGTGACATCGGTGCACAGTCGATTCTACGACCTCTCTAGCAAATACTATCAGACCATTGGGAACCATGCATCCTACTATAAAGATGCTCTGGCGGTTTCTGGGTTGTGTCGACATCAAGGATCTTCCAGGTAACAGGGTGTTAAAAGCCCCCGTTGCATGGGGGAGATCCCTCCCCCAGCTCATCCATGAGGTGCTGGAGGCAACGGGTCCTCAGAAACTACTCAGATGTAGTCCTTCCTAGAGAAAGCCCATGAGGTGAAAGGGTGGGAGGGGTTGTTACTTAGTCCCTGTTGTATCTGTCTTCAGGATTTAATTCAGAGGGAAATGAGACTGACGCTTTATAGCCCTTTCACTGTTCTTCCCCATGACTTAGCTGTCATCAAAGTGCAGCCTTAAACTGTTCTTTGTTGCCTGAGAAATAGTTAGATGACCTCACAAGTCACTTAATGATAATAGGTCATTTAAAAAATTCATGAATAGCATTTTGGTTTTTTGGGTCCCCTATGGGTTTGCAACCCAAAAGTTTAAGGAATGCTACCTAAATCAGAAGTTTTTTTTTTTTTTTTTGTCATTATTAGGTACCTTTGCCCCTTTCAGAATAAATGGTATAATATAAACCCTACTTGAGTCTCTTGTTTTGAAGACAAATGTTAACTCCGGAAGTTACAAATTTTTTTCAAGGCTTTTGAGTGAAATGAAGGAGACTTGTAGTTGAGGAATGTGGGGGGGTGTGGGGTGCAAGGAATATGAATTTAGTTAGATTAAAAGAAAATTCTAGCAGACTGGGACTGAAGAGATAGTACAGTGGATAGGGTGTTTGCCTTGCACGTGGTCAACCCAGGTTCAATCCCCAGCAACCCAAATGGTCCCCCAGGTCCTGCCAGGTGTAATTCCTGAGTGTAGAGCCGGGAGTAACCACTGAGCATTACTGGGTGTGGCACAAAGACAAAAAAAAATTAGCTGACTTGGGGCCGGAGCAATAGCATTGCAGGTAGGACATTTGCCTTGCATGTGGCTGACCCTGGTTTGATCCCAGCATCCCATGTGGATCCCCCAAGCACCACCAGGAGCAATTCCTGAGCAAAGAGCCAAGAATAACCCGTGTGTTGCCAGGTGTGACCCCAAAAGAAAAAAAAAATTAGCTGACTTGAACCTTTTCTAGACCAGTGTTTCCAAAGTGAGTGAGGTGTAGGATCTGAAATACAGAGTATATTTCAGATCCTACACCTGCCTCAGGGTGTAGGATCTGAAATAATTCCAGCAGGTGGTAGTAGCCTTGGATGCAGTTGAAGGGCTCCTCAATTTGTTTTAAAAAGGGTAGATTTTCAGATGAGGAGCGAAGTGATTTTTATTTCTGAAAAGATTGTGAGGCCATATAAGTGTGAGAACGTCTACTCTAGGTGATTCCAGGACTATATAGGGCCATTTCTCTTAAAACTGTTGGTGATGAAGCCAGAGAGATAGTATGGGTGGGATGTTTGCCTTGCATGGCCAATCTAAATTTGATCTCCGGCATCCAATTTGGCCCCAAGCCAACTAGTAGTGATTCCTGAGTGCAGAGCCAGGAGTAACCCCTGAGCATTTGCAGGGTATGACCCAAAAAAAGAAAAATAATCCAAAGTGTTCAGTACCAGGAAGAGGACACGCAGAGTGGAGCATTTGTGTAGCTTATTGGAACCCTAGATTTGACCTCCAAGTACCACTTGATTCCAAAGGATCAGCAGGTATGACCTAAAATTGGTAATGAATGAATATGGAAGAGTGGATGAGTAGATTTCTAACAAAATCTATACATGAGGTTGCTAGTCAAACATGTTGGTCTAATCTTTTTTTCTCTCTGTGTTTGACCTTGTTCCACAGTACTTGGGGATTGGTTACAGCCTGCTCTGGATACCATGAGATGCTGGAGGTCAAGCCCCTGTGTGCCTCCAAGCAGATCACATTAGCCCTAGGAGCTACCTCCCTGCCACCAGTCCAAAACATATTTTACTTTCTCCCTTTGTAGAGTAGCTATTACAGATAATAATTACTTTGGGGTTATGGTGTTAAGCCACACCTATTCGTGCTCAGGGAGTTCTCCCAGCTCTGCTTGGTGGTCATTCCTGGTGGGGCTGAGGGACCAAGCTGGCTTGATGCAAGGCAAGCACCTTAACCCCTCCCACCTCCCCTAGCTGTCTCTTGGCCCTCTTTACTTTTTCATGTGAAATGAAAGCCAGAAGGACCAATTCTCATGACTGAAATATAACTGGAAGTGTGTTATTGCTCTAGAGTCTGAGCAGCAGGAGAGAGCTTTCACGCTGGGACTAGCAGGACTTCTTGGCGAGGGCGTTTTTAACTTTGGAGAACTTGTAAGTTGTTGGCCCTGGGCACAGATTGCTGACAAGGGGACACTGATATTTTACCCGCTGACCATTTCCATCCTTGCAGCTAATGCATCCTGTACTGGAGTCGTTGAGAGGCACTGACCGCCAGTGGCTGATTGACACCCTTTATGCCTTCAACAGTGGCAATGTTGAGAGGTTCCAGACTCTGAAGACTGCCTGGGGCCAGCAGGTTAGTTGAGTGGAGAAGACTTGAGTATCCCCATCACACCTCACTCTACAAACCCAGGTATGGTGGGGAGAGGAGAGGCAGTCCCTATTTGCACAGAATTCATAATAAAGGGCCTGGTTAGCTAGTAAAGCAGTAACCAGGGCCAGAGCGATAACACAGCAGGTAGGGGGTTGGCTTTGCATGCGGCCCACCCGGGTTCGATCCCCAGCATTCCAAAAATGGTCCCCAAGCACTGCTAGGAGTAATTTCTGAGTGAAGAGCCAGGAGTAACTCCTGAGCATTGCTG
>JAJIBD010014694.1:0-23288 GCA_021461705.1 Cryptotis parvus | reverse complement strand
ATATATATATATATATATATATATATATATATATATATATATATATATATATATATATATATATATATATATGAGACCACGATCACGATCTTCCCATTGATCATCTATTTGCTAGTTTGCTAGAGCGGGCACCAGTAATATCTCCATATGTCCTGTCTCATGCCAGTAGAGCCAGGGGCATCGGCTTGCTACAGGAATATAAAGAGCCTCAAACCATTATATTAGGTCATGGGAATGACCTAATATAATTGTTACTGGAATTTGGCATATCAAATAAAACACGAGAAGCTTGCCAGGCTTGCTGAGTGGGAGGCAAATTCTTTTAAACACCTCCAAATAAAGCATTTATTGATGAACTGTGCGGCCGCTTGCGCTGCTTGAGCCGGGCTGTGATGGGCTGGTCTGCTGGGTGGAGTTCTGACAAGAGGGAAGTCCAAATGTGGAAAATGGCGGCACCCGTGGAGTGAGGGGTGTGGTCTCGCTTGTTGTGAGGCTCTGCCGAGGTTGTGGGTCAGGGCTAGAACCCGACATGCCTCCTGACTGCCTCATGAACGGCTGGGCACAGGGAGAGCAAGGAAGGAACAGCTCTGCCCCATATCTGCCATATATATATATAAGTATATATATATATATATATATATATATATATATATATATATATATATATATATATATATATACATATATATATATTCTCCTCCCCAGCTTTCCAAGAACCACTTGTTGAAGAGGCTTTTCTTGCTTCACTTAGTATTTCTCCTCCTTTATCAATGATTAAGTAATCATATGTTTGAGAGTGTGAGTCAGAATCTTGAACTATTCCATTGTCCAGCCTGTCCGTCTTCATTCCAATCCCATGATATGTAATTACTTTGGGCTTGTAGTACAGTTTGAAGTTGTGAAACTTGATATCTCCCATTTACTTTTTCCCAAAAGATTGCTTTTAGCTATTAGTGGGACATTACTGTTTCTTATGAAATTTAGGAGTGTTTGACCTATCTCTGAAAATTCTCATGGGTATCCTTATAAGGACTGCATTTAATCTGAATAATGTTTTAGGGAATATAGCCATTTCAACAATATTAATCCTACCCATCCATGATCAGGCATTGTGTTTCCATTTCCTCATGTCTTTCTTTATTTCTTGAAGTAGTGTTTTGAGTTTTCTTTGTATGGCCCTTCACCTCTTTGGTTAAGCTGATTCTCAGGTACTTAATTCTGTAAGGACAATTGTGAACAGGATTTTATATCTTTTTCTTTTCATTATATATTGGAAAATCATGTAATTTTGGGTATTGATTTTCTAATTGACACTTTACTGTCAAAATCTATTGTTTTCAGGAGTTTCTGTAGAGTCTTTAGGATTTTCTAAGTATAGTGTCATGTCACCTACAAACAGTGAAAGCTTGACTTTTTCTTTTCCTCTCTGGATGCCCTTGATTTACTTTCCGGACTAATTGCGCTGTCATGAGTTTCCAGTATTATATTAAATAGTACAGAAGAGATTGGGCAATCTTGTCTTGTGCCTGATATTAGAAGAATCCTTTATTTTCTTCCCCCATTGAGAATATTGCTTGTTGTGGTTTTAGGATAGGTGGCTTTATATCATGAATGGTGCTGGATCTTGTCAAATAAATTCTCTGCATCTATTGATATAATCTATCATTTTATCTTGTCATTTATTGATATGGTGTTTTATGATGATTGTTAAACCATCATCATGCATTATGATGTATGATGTATCATATATCATATATTATCAACATTATGAGAATGTTAAACCATCCTTGCATCCCTGAGATAAATCCTTGTTGTTCATGGTGTATGATTTTTTTATTTCTCTTTGCTAGTATTTTGTAGTCGATTTTTTGAATCCTTATTCATAGTGGATATCTTTCTGTTTTTTCTGTGTTGTCTTCTGCTTTGAATATCAAGGTGATATTTGCCTCATAGCAACTGTTTGGATGTGTTTCTGTTTCTTGAATTTCCTGGAAAAACTAGAAAAGGATTGGTAGTAGGTCCTATTTAACGGTTTCAAGAATTCACTAGTGAATTTATTTGGGCTCGGGCTTTTGTTTTGGGGAAGAATTTTGTTTATTATTTCTATTTCCTCACTGGTTTTTGGTCTGTCCAGGTATACCAAATCTTCTAGGTTCAGTGTTGGGAGGTTATGGAAATCCAGAAATTTATTCACTTCTACGTATTCTTATTTAGTGACATAAAGAGTTTAAAATTATATCTCATGATCCTTTGAATATCTGAGGTTTCTGTTGTGATGTTTCCCTTCATTTCTGTTACAGTTTATTAGCGTTATCTCTCTCTCTTTTTGTTTTACTAGTAGTTCATCATCTTGTTTATTTTCTCAAAGAAGCAGCTCTTGGTTCCATTGATAATTTGGATTTTTGTTTTGTGATTATATTTTGTTAATTTCTGCTCTAAGTTTTACTATTTCCTTCCTCCTGCCTGGTTAGGGCTCATTGTTGCTTTTGTCATTTTCTAAGATCTTAAGCAGTGAAGTTAAATTATTTTTGTGGGCCCTTTATTCCTTCCTATTTTATGCATGCAGAGCTATAAACTTCCCTCTTAACACTGCTTTTATTACATCCTACAAGTTCTGGTAGGTCGTGTCCTCATTCACATTTGTTTCCAGTAGTCTTTTGATTTTCTTTTTTGATTTCCTACCTAAGCTGCTGATATTCAGTAGTGAGCTGTTTAATTTACAGGTGTATGATTTGAGTCTCCATTTATAGGTCTGATTAATTTCTATTTTCAGTGCAATATGGTCTGAAAAGGTAGTTGACACAATTTCTGTCTTCTTGGTTTATATGGAAGCATGTTTTGTGGACCTGCGTGTGATATATCTTGGAGTATGTCCCTTGTGCACTAAAAAAGATTATGTATTCAGCTTTCAGCTTTAGAGGAATGAAAAGTGATACATATATATATATACATATATATGTATCCGATATATATAAAATAATTTAACTTCACTGTTTAAGATCTTAGAGAATGACAAAAGAAACAATGAGCCCAAACCAGGCAGGAAGAAGGAATAGTAAAACTTAGAGACAGACATGGTGCAGAGCTGCTACTGGCTCTCACTGTGCCCAGACGGCTCATTGGGCGCCGGGAGGGGATGGCAGGTTCTAGCCCTGGCCCGCCACCCCAGCGGAGCTTCACAAAAAGCCAGACGACGCCCCCACTCTATGAGAACCTCCATTTTCGACATCCGGACTTCCTCCTCGTCAGAACTCCACCCAGCAGACCAGACCGAGAACTGATGACTGGATAAAGAAACTGTGGTACATCTACACAATGGAATACTATGCAGCTGTGAGGAAAAATGAAGTTATGAAATTTGCCTATAAATGGATGGACATGGATAAGTTCATGTTTAGTGAAATTAGTCAGAAGGAAAGAGAGAGACATAGAATGACTGCATTTATTTGCATGAAATAAATATACCAGGTGATATTACCAAAAGTGGAAATTACCACAAGCATGTGGAGTCAGAGGTTAGGTAAGATAGAGAAGGGAACATGTGTGAATAAATGTCAAAAGGTCTGATACCAACATAGAACTGAGCATTAAATACAGACAAAAAATGCAAATGATGGCTTCTAAGTGTGCGTAGTGCAACCCATAATGTGTAGGAGAAGGAAGAGAGGGAGAGAGAGAGGAGATAAAGAACCTGCCATTTAGGCAGGACTTGGGAGGGGGTAGGGAATTGGGGACATGGGTGATGGGTGATGGGCACTGGTGGAGGGCTGGGTGCTGGAACACTGTGTGACCTAAACCTCCAAAAGTGAACAACTTGTAATTGTATATCTCACAGTGGTATAATAAAATGTTAAAAAAGTAAAGAAAAAATATATAAATAAAAAAATAACACCTCACATGTGAGATATTACAGTATGTAGGGAATCTGTTTGCATGTAGCTGACCTGGGGGGCTACAAGTCATGCATGGGCCGCTCCAAGTCCAACCAGCATTGCTCCTCCCCCGCACGTGTGAGCAAATCCTTGAGCTATGTTGGACTAGGCCAGGACTGGCCAAGCCCTTTACCGCCCTCTGGAGCTCCATGATTTGCTACCACGTGGGACTGAGCAGCGCAGCTGTGGGTCTGGAGTGGTTGGGTCTGGACTGTCTCTCTTCCGGGGTTGCTGGCATGGAGGTGGAGGAATGGGAGGAGGGAGCCCAAATCCCCACTCCAAGTCCAATCAGCGTGGCACCTCCCCTGCACGTGTGAGCAAACCCTTGGAGCTAGTTGGACTCTGCCAGGGGCTGGCCAAGTCCTTTATCACCCTCCAGAGCTCGATGGGTTGCTTCCATGTGGGGCCAAGAGGCGCAGCAGTGGGTCTGGAGTGGTTAGATCAAGAGTGGCTGTCTTCCAGGGTTGCCAATGGAGCTGTGGGTCTAATTCCTCAGCACTTCATATGGTCCCTCAATTGAGCACCACCAACAGTCATTCCTATGTATAGAGCAAGATGTAAGCCCTAAACTGAGGATAGCAATTTTTAAAAACTGCAAAATACCTCCTTATACACTTCAATTATGCTTCTAGTCAGCAAAGCATGTTCATACTACTCTAGTAAACAGATAATCAAGTATCATGGCTAAATATTAAGTATACCAATCAATTAATTTTATGTATGTATATACTCATATAAAAGCCTCCCAGGTTTAGATGTTGAATATTTCATGAAACTCAGATAATTACTTTATACTCACTTCCAGTCATTACTCTTTCCACAAAGAACCATTTTTCTAAACAACAGTGACATAGACTCATTTTCACTTTTATCACTGTATCACTGTCTTCCCGTTCATCATCGATTTGCTCAAGAGGACCCCAGTAACATCTCCATATGTCCCGTCTCATGCTAGTAGAGCCCAAGGGCATCTGCTTGCTCCAGGAACATAAAGAGCCTCAAACCATTCCGTCAGGTCATGGGAATGAGGTCTATAATAGTTACTGTTATTTGGCATATCAAATACTACCCAGGCAGCTTGCCAGGCTCTGCCTTGTGGGTAGCATACTCTTGCAGTCATCTCTAAATCTAGCATTTATTGATGAACCACGCAGCTGTTTGTGGCCGTGCGAGCTGGGCTGTAATAGGCTGGTCTGCTGGGTGGAGTTATGACTAGGGGGCAGTCCGGATGTGGAAAATGGAGGCCCTCATGGAGTGGGGTTGTCTGGCTTGTTGCGAGGCTCTGCTGGGGTGACGGGCCAGGGGTAGAACCCGTCTTTCCTCCTGGGCTCCTCGTGAGCGGCTGTGCACAGCGAGAGCCAGTAGCAGCTCTGCCCCATGTCTGTGAGTCTCTTTTCACTTTTATTAAATTCTTTTCACTTTTATTAAAGTCTATATACATATGTTCTCTTGAATATTTTGTTTCTTTTGGCTCATCATTATGCTTTTTAAAGCAGTCCATATATTTATGCTATTTATTGCCATGCAATATCACCTTATGTTAATGTACCACAGTTTGTGTAAGTATTCCACCAGTGAATGATCTTTTCTAGTGTGAAACTATCATAAATAGAACACTATGAATATTATATACACATTCTAATGAGTATACGTTTTTCTTATGCAAAAGTGCAATTAGTAAATTATGTTCTGTTTTAAAATTTATGGCCAACTCAAAAGAAATGAAAGAAAAGCCTTAAACAGATATCTGTATACCCTTGTTCACAGAAACAGTTACAACAGCCAATGGGAAAAAAATAAACCAAGTGCTCATAAACAGAAGAACGAATAAATAAAGCATGGTATATTCATTTAGTAGAATATTAGTCATGCTTAAAAAGAAATTCATCTTTTAACATGACTGAACCTTAAGAATACTATACCAGAGTTTGAGAGAGAGCTCAAACGTGAGGAGCTCATGTCATATGTGCAAAGTTCTGAGGTCAATTCCTGGCACTATCTGACCCTACAAGAATCTGTGGATATGACCCTGACAGTCTCCAGAACCCATATATTCAAGCAGTGCCATATTTGGACTCCAATATTAAACCATTTGGGTATCCCCAAGCATTCTTTAGAAACTACCCAAACTGCACTAAATGAAATAGGCTAGTCACCAAAAAAAGGACAAATAGTGTATGACTCCAGTTATGTATAGTACCTAGAGCAGTCAACTTCATTCACATGGCCTGGGAAGCAAGGACTGGTGAGTTGTGTCCTTGTTGTTTGTTTTATTTGCTTTGTTTGGGTTTGGGTTTGGGGGGCCTCCCAAGTGATTCTCAGGGTTTCTGTGGGTCACTCTGACAATAATCACACTTATCAGGATGATTGGTTCAAGGTCAGGTCTAGAAGATGCAGTGTTGTGCTGACAACCACTAGATCCACCCTGAAATTATTCAGGGAAGCCCTAGGGCCACAACCTGAGGTGCCAAGGGAGGCCATGTGGTGCCAGGAGTAACACCTGAGTCAAGAGTATGCCAGATATCCACCCTAATCACTGTACTATTTCCTGGTCTCGGGAGTTTTTTGGTATGTATAGAGCTTCAGCTGTGCAAAATGAAGTACTCTGCAGATTAATGGTGGAGGGGTGGCTGCATTATATTGCGAGTGGGTTTAATATGATTGAGTTGTACATTTTAAAGCACCTAACAGTAATTTTTATTGTATGTGCATATTAACATATTAAAATGATTTCATTTTGCTAAATAGTCATCTAATGCAATTCATAAAATAAGAATAAAATATATTATAACCATATTATAGAGATAAAATGTGAGTGGCCAAAAACAAAAGCAAGACTTAGTGAAAGTCCATGGAATCTTAGCATCTGAAACAAACTCTAGCCATGTATTGCTAATATGAGTACAAGTAAATATATTTTCTAATCATTGAAGTAAGTTCTTTACATCAGTTACCTCATATTACTCTTATAGCAACATTATGGATTGGATACTCTGACCATTTCTAATTTATAGATGAAAGAACCGGAAATATATGGACGTTAAGTGACTGGATAACCCACATGTTTATCATGTGGTTAAGCCATAAATTCAACTTGAACTGTCTAATTCTAAATGTGTAGTCCTTTATTGACTACACAGAAAACAACTAACCTGAGTACTCTAAGTGTTTTAAATGTCAGTTAATTGAGGCAATGTGCTAATGAAAGAAGATTGTTTATATTGGTGATAATTCTTAGGTATAGACAAACATATCCATTCAAGTTATTTTAAGGAGAAATTTAGTAAAGTATTTTAGGTATACCATAAAATCTTGGAAGTTCCAGGAACTAGATTTGCATGTCGAATATCAAAAAACAATAATGGAACAATGAGAAGTATGTAATCATATCCCAGAATGGCTATAGAGGGGAGGCTACCTTTTGCTTTACACTTTTAAATTGAGCCTGAGTCCATAATCTCTACCACGATTGTTTGAGAAATTCCAGATCCTTTAGCAACCCTGCTTCAAACAACATCCATCTCACTGAATGCAGTAATTCTGGATTCAGGTCATATGCCAGTATTCTAGGAACAAGGGAATCAGGAAAAAAGTCCCAAGTTTACAAAAATTAACAAATGTAGATAGAAAGATAAGGTGTCTGGGCTGTCATGAATATTGAACGACCCAACCTCTGATGTCACTGATACTATGTGATAGAGGTTTTCACATTCTCTGGCTGTAGTTTTCCCATACATAATCACTTAACAACTATTGTTGTATATTTCTATTAGGACTTGATGATAATGATTTTCCCCTTTTCTTCCTTTTGCTGTTGCTTGTCACAATATCCAAGGGTCACATACATACACGCCTGACTGTGGTGCTCACACATTTTAGTTTTGGTGCTTCCCGGGGACCAAACTGCTTAGTTGTACTCACATATATTCTAGTTGTACTGCTTACTGGGGCTTCTAGGGCCTTGTACATGTATTCACCAGAATTCATGTTTCTTGGCTATAGTGTCTCACATCTTTTTGAGTTGCAGTTCTTGCTATCAGTTGTGACATTTTTAGTTGTGCTCTCTCACACGCACACGGGTGTAATATAGTCAGAAATTGTCTGTGGTACACAGAACCATAGATAGTAGAGCTTCCAAGCAAAAAACAGAAGGATTGTATGCTTGTAAACAAATGCAACAACACTGGGAATTGAGCTTACTACTTCATGTTTGCAAAGCAGGCACTCTTAGAACTATTCTCCAGGCCTCTGAGTAATGATTTTTCAGAGAGAAAAATGTTGGGATATGCTTAGCAGTGCTCAGAAGTTATTACTGGCATTGCTCTCAGGAGTGACCTTAGCCGTGGTTGGGGGAATCATGTGTAATACCAGGGATTTGAACCTGGATCGCCTGAATGAAAGGTAATTGAATTAAATGCTGCACTACTTCTCCAGTCCTCTGAATAATAATTTAAAACATCTGTTTTAAACAGCTTTGAATTCCCTTAAATAGATTCATGTGACAACACTAAAATGAAGATATTCAAACATAAACCAAAATTAAAAAATTTGCCTGTTATAGGTCTACAGGTCTGTCTCTATGCCAATACCATGCCGTTTTATTTTTTTATTTTTTTTTTTTTCATATTTGGAGTCATCTATTTATTTTTGTAAGCCACCATGATTTACAAAGTTATTCACAATGCAATTTTGGTAGGGTGTTTGCCATGCCATTTTAATTACAACTGCTTTGTAGCAGAGTTTGAAGTCGGGAAAAGTGATCCCTCCCATCTTCTTTTACCCAGTGATTGCTTTAGCTATCTGTGGGGATTTATTATTCCATACAAATTTCAGGAGCATTTGGTCAGTTTCTTTGAAGAAGTCATGGGTATCCTTATAAGTACCGCGCCCCTAACCGATTGAGACATGGGGAAGAGCTGCTACTTGCTCTCCCTGTGCCCAGCCGCTCATGAGGTGCCGGGAGGCATGGCGGGTTCTAGCTCTGGCCTGCCACCCCAGCAGAGTCTCACAACAAGCCAGACAGGCCCCCTAATCCATGGGGGCCGCCATTTTCCACATCCAGACTTCCCTCTGCGTCACAACTCCACCCATAGACCAGACTATCACAGCCCGGCTCATCGACACCCACCCTGCAGCAGTTTTTTCAATCCGGCCGAGGTATGCTGAACCAGAGACTCTCAGACATGGGGCAGAGCTGCTACTTGCTCTCCCGTGCCCAGCCGCTCAAGAGGCACCCGGGAGGCATGGCGGGTTCTAGCCCTGGCCTGACACGGCAGCAGAGCCTCACAACAAGCCAGACACCCCCCAACCCCTGCCAACTCCATGAGGGCCGCCATTTTCCACATCTGGACTTCCCTCTCGTCACAACTCCACCCAACAGACCAGACTATCACTGCCCGGATCATCGACACCCACCCTGCAGCAGTTTTTTTTTAATCCGTCCCATTTATGCTATATATTTATACCTATACCTATTATTACACCTTTACCTGTAGTAAAACCATGTAGTAATTGAAGCTATAATCTAGAAGCCATACTCAATTTTTTGCTCTTCCCTTCCTTTACCTCAACTAGTTACCAGGTCCTATGTTCTCAATCTTCTAGATATTTCTCAAATTATCTTTCATATCTACCATTGCCATTGTTGTGTTAGACTTAAAAAATTACATGCTCTTTAAGGGAACTGCGTCATAGATTATGGAGGGGAACATGTATGTTGAAGGAAAATAATCAACTGAGAGGACGAGATGGTATTGAAATGTGGTGTAGTGTTATTTATAAAACCCTACCAGCATCAACATTGTAAATTAGAGTGTAATTACATATTGTATAAAAAGAGTGTCTTGTAGAAGCAGACTGGTGGATGGAAAGAAAATGGGGTAGGTAGGAGATTGGTGAAGGGATGTCAGCATTGGTGAAGAGATCATTGCTGAAATATTACATTCCCTGATACCCAATCATGAATAGCTTTGTCATTTCATGATGGTAAAAAAAATTAAAACTAGGACAATGAAAAATGAAGCCAGTGATGCCACATAACTTAGTCTTTTTGCATTTATTCCCTTGTCTCTAATACTCTTTGTCTTAGTCCAACATGAAAATTCACCCTTAAAACCCAATCTGTGTTTAGCCCCATTTGCACCTTTCTTATCTTAACTAGTTCTTCCGATGTTCTCTTGTCATGCTTCTGCTATAACGTTATTAACATTGCATTTTTTGTTACTATCCATCAGTCTGCCCCCTTGACTTATTAGACAAATCCTTACTAGACAAAGTTCATACTGGACAAGTTCTTACTGAAAAATGTCTTATTATGTCTATATCAGTGTCACCTGGTCTTCTGCCAATACATATTAGGTAGGTCATTAGCAGTAATCATACTAACACTGCCACTCAACCTCCAGAAATTTCCACCTTTGTATAACTGAAACTCCATGCCCATTAAAAACTATTTTCATGTTTCCAATCACTATTTTAATTATTTTTCTTTTTCTTTTATTTATTTATGTATTTATTTTTGATTTGAGGCCTCACTGGCAGTGCCTCAGGGCTTACTACTGGCTCTGCACTCAGAGATCACTCCTTGTAGGTTTTGTAGACTATATGAAGGGGATCAAACTTGGGTAAGGCAAGTGCAAGATAAAATACCCTATCAGCTGTTAATTGGTATGGTGTTGGAATCATTTTTAATAAATCATTCTGAGTGAGTGGTATTGTAAGCAACAGAATCTCAATAAACTTTTACATAAAAATTTTAAAAAGTAAACCCCTATCAGGTGCACTATTTCTCCAGCCCTTTTGTTTATTCTGTGAATTGATCTTTTAGTTTCTTTAGTGTTTATTTTCAGATTCCAAAAAATTTGATGTACCAGTGAGCATCAGTAGACATACTATTGGTTTATGAAATAAAACTTTCTATCATAAATATTATCTTAATCATTTCTCCACTGTTATAGAGCTCTGTCCTGTTGGGTCATCTCCCAAACCTATCAGAGTTCTCTATTTATTTTATTTGACCCTATGTAAATTTTCTAATTCTACAAGTTTTCTGATGCTTTGGAGTAAAGGTGGAGTTAACATCACAAGCAAAGAACTCCATTCTGTAAGTCCTTTATTGTGTGCTATAGAGTAGGAAAACCAAACAAATATCAGAAAAGACAATAATATATTTAAATAAATACCAGAAACAGGACTACAGATGATTTTGGAATATGACATCTCTTTCACTCACTCATCAAATTCTATACTAGCTAAAAGTTCAGATTTGTCAAAGTTATACTGAGGGAAACAGAATAACAATTGGCAATTTGGGATACTAAAAGTTACATAAGTAAATGCCATAAATGAGTATCTCTTTATCATATCAAACTGAGAAAATGAAAAATTTAAGGAAAACTATAAATATTTAATTTTTTAGTATTGCTCAAGTCCCCTTTTTCCACAATAAAATCCCAAGTTCTCATCACGACTTTCAAAACTTTGTAGGAGCCATCATTGTTAACCCTGATCACCTACACTCCTATCATTTATTTTTTCATTCACTGTTCAGCCTTCAACAACCACAGTAAATTGGATGAGTTCTTAGAAGAGATTGAAGAGATCTTAGAGTCTTTATGTCCTTCTACCTGGAAATTTTTCGTTCAAGGCAATCTCATATCTCACAAATTTACACCATTCAGTTCTTTATTCAATGACCTTTCCTCAAAAAGACTTCCCTTGACCACTCTTTAAAATATAGCTCTCTTCCCCTCACTGTTTTCTATCCACTTACTTGGCTTAATTGTTCTTCATTGCAGCTATTTTTATCTGGTTCATTTATATACTTCCTTTAAAAATTAAAACTAGGGGCCGGGTGATAGCCCAGCGGGTAGAGCATTTGCCTTGCACGCGGCCAGCCCGTGCTGGCCGGGTTCGATCCCTCATCCCATATGGTACCTCAAGCACTGCCAGGAGTACTTCCTGAGTGCAGAACCAGGAGTAACCCCTGAGCATTGCAGAGTGTAACCCAAAGAGCAAAAAAGAAAATAAATAAAATAATAATAATAATAAAATTAAAACTATGAGATACATGGACACTGTCTCAATTCTTTGTTATATCAATTGTAATTAGTACAGTGCCTAACACGTAGTAGATATTAAAAGGGATATTAACAACTGTTTAGAGTTCAGCTTGACAAGTCTTTATATCACATATGTAAAGAAGACCCCATGTATTAGGTAAATAAATATTAGATTTTGTCCTCTAATCAGGTATAAAATACAATTTCTGTGACTCTTCCTTATTGGAATTCAAATGTTTTCCAAGTGCAGTTTCTGAACCAACAACATAAGAATCACATGGGAACTTGACAGTAGTTTCCAAATGAGTCATAAAATCTGGGGATGCAGCCCAAAATTTTGCATTTTAACAAGCCCACTAGGTCATGCTTAGAGAATTACAGGTTTCATCCAAAACTTTTTTTCTCAAGTGGAGTCTCTAAGAACAGTGTGTGAGAAAGAAAACTTTTTTAAATGGGAAAAGTGAAAAGTAAAATATAAAACCTAAGTCCCTAAAAGGCAATAATAGAAAGAGGACCGCTACCTTTGTTAGACTATGATTTACTTGCTGTTAGCAGAGCAAATTTTTTTCATGCTCTGTTATATCTAGGACAATAAAGATTGCATGGCTGCCATTTATAATTATCTTATATCTACATCTTCATAATGAACCTAAGCTACTACTAGTAAGGCTAAATTTTAACTTTCACTTTATAGAGTTACAAAACTTTTAAATAGGTTTAACTTTATTTAGAAATATTAAAATTCTTGTTACTATGGTGTAGGTATGGTATAGCAGCACAGTAAGTATAAAATAACAATACACTATGGTAAAAATAGTATACTATGGTAAAAATAGTATACTAAATAAAAGTTTTCAATGCTTTGTTATATATGTTATCCTATATGTTAACTCAGTGATCATTTTCAAAATGATATATTGCAACTTGGTACCTATTGAGCACACAAGCTGTGATTTCATTGAATAGAACTATAAACAAAAGGACAATATTCTAAATGGATATGAATACCAATATAGCCAGTCATTCCAGTAGAGTGAATATCTTTGGTTCTGATATTTTCTCAGGATTGTTTGTATATTTGAATTAAATAATATTTGAAATAACATAGAAGACTATAAAGTACATACATAAAATATAAGCAAATACAAATAAAAGCTACCTATTAGTTGGAAACCATTCTATATTAGGTTCTATGCTAACCATTTTACATGAATTATCATAATTGCTCAACTATTCATCAAAATATGTATTAACATATTTATGATTAAAGTTAGGTAACTTGCCTAAGGCCATGTAGTAAATCACAAAGGTGAGTGTGAACCAAAAATCTGTCATATTTCAAAACCTATGCTGCTAGCTACTATATTCACTGACTCAGTATCACCTACACTGCATCTGTAGCTATATATTTAGAGATCTTCTGCATATACATATTTTTTCATATAAATAAAAGCACAGAATGAGTGTTTAAAACAGAAAGTTGAAGTCTGCTTTGCAATTGCCAACCTCAATATCATTTTTATTCATATTTGAAGAGTAAAAATTGTTTTTGCTGTTACTGGGATATATTTTCCTACTGAAATCTAAACTAAAATGCTCTGAAAATATCTGCTTTAATAAATCCCTATAAAATAGGTATGTTTTAATAATAGAAATTTGTTAAACATATTAATAATGATATGTTTATTATTAATGATATTAATAATAAATATATTGATAATATGCTTAATAATAACTGATAATAAAAATAACAAATTAAATAGATTTAAATAGTTCTTATTTATTAAGCATATTTCAATAAAGTATGCATCAATTTTTAATCAGTAATTAATAAAGATAGGACAAATTAAGTTTGTTACTTGCAAAATAATTTCTTTGGTTAGTTGAGGTTGTGAATATGGACACTGCCCAATATCTCTCTTTCCATTCAGCTATTATTTTTCCTCTGTCATCTCTATTAGGTGATAAATTAGTCAGAAGGCTGGCAAGCCACCCAGATTTACTTCATTCCCCAAGAGGGCAGGTGCATTTATTTAAGAATTCTTTGGCAGTTGTACACAGGACTTTTTTGTCTGCTGTGAAAAGAATACCTGATTCTACAATTGTCTTTAATGAATGCTGGCTTGATGTTAGTCAGAGGAGTCTCACTTTATTTCCAAAGACTGCATGTCAGTCTGAGCAATTAATGTGCATACCAACTATGCTGATAGTACCCATTAGAGTAACAGCATAGAATGAATTACATAAAACATTGTCTTCTTTATTCTGAACTCTTTAGGGTAATTCTGCTCAGCAATTTCCAAGCTGGCTCAGTTATATTCAATTATTTTTCAAAGTTTTTCTTTGCTATTGAGAAGAGAGAGTAAATGTGCTGTCATCATCAATATTTTATTGGACCCAACAAGGTTCACTGTATTAAATACCTCACCTTAAAAACGCTGGAACCTTGCATCCATTTTTACACTCGGATTCAGTGGCCATTTTTGAAAAAAAAAGATGGCTTCAAAACCCAGTATGCTATTATTGAATCATTCTATACAATGCTCTTTATGGGTGGTCCCTTTGATACTTTTTTGTTTAAAGAGAATATGATACTGATTACATTTTTTTAAAGTTTTATTAAAGAACTGTTATTTACAAAGTTATTGATAGTTGAGTTTTATGCATATAATATGTCAACACCAATCCCACCACCAGCTTCAACTTCCCCTCCAACAGTGTTTCTGCATTCTCTCCTCACCTCAACCCTCAGCCTATCTCTACCCATGGATTTGACAGACACATTATAAAGCTTCAGCAATTGCAGCTTAGATCTCATGTTTTCAGTTTGTTGAGTCTGTGTTTTGGGTATATGGCTATATTACTCACGCATATCACTGGTATAACTGAGACCAAGAGGAAGATAGCATTGAGGATTACTTGAACATGCATTTGTCTATCTATACAGTTTTATATATCTGTACTAGGACAGTTCTATTCCAATTTTAAAAGAGGCAGCCCCAGAATGTTAGGATAAATGTATACTAGCCTAACTATTCATACAGGAATTTGGGATGGCCATATCATATGGTCCTTCCTACGCATGTGTCCACGAACATTTCAAAATAAGAGACTTATTAGTACAAATAGAGAAGAGTGATATCCATACTGTGCTAATTATATAGCTCATTCGCAACTAGTAGAGTTAAAAATTATTTTCCTAAGAAGTATAGAAATTTTTGAACTCCAAGAACATAATAAAAGGTCAAAAATAGGCATTCCATCCACTACAGTTTATTGTTTGTTCTTCTCCTAATATTTTCCTTACTCTCATATTGATACTTTTCATTAACACTCTCCCTTAAGCACTGAAAAATTGCTATATGCATCTTGTGGAATCCAGATTCAAGCAATAGTTGAAAATTTCACTAAGTATATATAAATAATGTGCTATAGCATAATGAACACAATAAGATTGAAAGCAAAAATAAAATTCGGATAGATGCTTTATAAGCATCTGTATAAATTATTAAGTAATATTACTTTCAGAAGGTAGAGTTGAAAGGAACAGAGATGACTTCAGCATTTTCAGTGTTCACTGGAGCTCCAAACATGAGGTTTGGGGAAATAAGATTTTTATTGACCACTTTTGTGAGCTTCTCAAGTAGGAATAATGAAACTTACACAGGGTTAATGGGGCACCATCCAGAGAGTCTCAGGCAACCTGCCACTAAATGTTTGGGGGAGAAATGCCTTTGCAATATTTTTTGCTTGTATGTAACATTGACTGTAAGACCAGAAACAAATGGTGAAAATCCAATGTCAGTGCCAGGAAATCAGGAATAGGTGATGGCCAAGAGAAGTTGAACAGTCTCTACTGCTATTCTTTTCTCCAAAAGGTTGGAGAAAGCTTGAAATTTTCTTGTTTCAAAAAAATAAAAAAATAAAAAATCTACCTATATACAGAACAAATCTGAGAAGGCGCCTCACTAATACTATAAACAAATGGACCTGGGAGTACAAAGGAACACTATTGTTAGACGTTACTCCAGCCTGGCCATCTGCCAGTATCAGTAAAATGAGGCATAGGTGTGGTTAATAAACTCAGAGAAAGACAGAGAGGTCCAGTACAGGAGAAAAATAGCAGTGTGGAAGAATGACCATTTGTTCTGCTACTGAGTTGGAGAGACTGAACGATACCAGGAATCTATCATCTATCAGTGTGATTTTAGCAAAGTTTTACCTCTTCTGAGCCTCAGTTTCTCATGATAAAAGGAGATTCTCTTACACTATTCAAAAGGGGCTGATATAAGTGAAATCATTTTATAAATGTAAAGTACTTTTGTTCTTGCTAGAATACTTGCAAGAATACTTGAAACTGTACTTCCAACTATTTATTTCTATAACAAATACAAAGCCACATATTCAGAGCTATGCTTCCAAATGGAAATAGTTTCTACTTGTATCAAAATAAACCGCAAACTTGTAGAGGTACATGGCTCCCAGTTAGATTCTGGCAAACTCTTTTCTTGAGCTATTTTTTTTCCTCTATGTGCTCTATGTGCTGTGTTCATAGCATGACTAAAAGCAACCAAAAGATTACAGGGATGGAAGTGGAGCTGTTGGTTCAATTACATAAAAGCATGAATCCAAAACTGGCCCATGATAGAAAAATGAAAACAGGAAAATATAATCTCTAGAGAAAGAATTGTGCTTACAAAGCAAGATTATATCTCAAATCCTGCTTTCGTTCTACTTTCATAATATCTGCACTGGTTTAAGACCTGGGCAGATGATTCAGATTGTGTACATGTTCTGTCACTGAGCATATTATTTACATGATCACACATGACAGACACAGTAGTCTTAGCAAAATCATGTTATTTTTTAAAATAAAGAATGTACCCCATGGTGCTTGGAGATGTGGAGCCACAGGGGGTTCTTGGGGACAATGTGATATCAGTAATTCAATTAGGGCTTCACAAATATTAGATATATACCTGCACACAACCGCTGTAGCTCCAGAAAACTCATGTTTGAAGTAATTATTTCAATTTCCAAAAAATTCTTAAACATTATTGGATAACAACTGACTTGTAATGTCTGTAACAGACACATGTTATGTTAGGATCACTTCACTTCACTTTCTTCCCGTAGATCATCGGGTTTGCTCGAGCGGGCACCAGTAATATCTCCATACATCCTGTCACATGTGAGATAGCCCAAGGGCATCTGCCCGCTCCAGGAACATAAAGAGCCTCAAACCATTCCAGCAAGACATGGGAATGAGGTCTATAATTGTTACTGGTATTTGGCATGTCAAATACAACACGGTAGCTTGCCAAGTTCTGAAAATATAAGGGCCGGAGCAATAGCACAGCAGGTAGGGCATTTGCCTTGCATGCGGCCAACCCAGGTTTGATCCCCAGCATCCCATATGGTCCCCGAGCACTACCAGGAGTAATTCCTGAGCAAAGAGCCAGGAGTAACCCCTGAGGATGCTGGGTGTGACCAAAAACCAAAAAAAAAAAAGAAAATATAAAAACGATATGATCATATGATCATGCTTTGCAAAGATGCAAAGTAAGCATTAAACAAGATCCAACACCTGTTCATGCTTGAAAAAAAGACTCCATAAAATGGGAATTGAAGGAAATTTTGTAAATATAGTCAAAGCCATCTACCACAAGCCCACAGCAAACATTATTCTCAAGGGTGAAAAAATAAAAGTCCTACCGTTATGGCAGTAAACAATGTATGCTAAATTTATGGGAATCATTTACAGTATCACAGATTATTTACTACCATTCATTTGAAAAGAACAAATGAAGAAGAAAAAGTGTCTTCCCAAGATTATATGTATTAATATTGAGGCATAAAGGGCAGGAATAGTACAGAGTGAATTGATGAATATTAAAAAGACTTCCAATCATAAAATAGCTATTCATAATGGAGGCAAAACTCCTGCATATGGATTAATTATTTGATATAGGGTGGGACTTGGATAGACATACTTTTATGAGACAAAGATCTTCAGAGGTGAAAATGGCAACTAACAAATTTAACATGATTTATGTCCTTCAAACTCACTCTGGGAAAATAATGTGTCTAGTACAACAAATTCATTTGTAAAATAATAATTGTTTTATTGCTTCAACCTGAAACTCACCCTGAGAGAGTAAGTTGTCTAGTACAATAAATTAATTTATAAGATAAAAATTGTTTTGTTTCAAGTATAATTCACAAGGATTTATGGAGAGTGCCTTTTTTCAGCCATCAGTTATTTAGAAGACCAATATCTTATAGCAGCAACTGAATAACTCTGGCATTCAGATAAACTATTGCTTTTATTTCAACATTTTAGCATGAGTTATATGTAGGCACTGTGTAAACACCTGGAGATATATTCACCCAAGTGAGAGTGAAATTATATTGAAATAACTAAGACGAGAAAGAGGGGAAGGAGAAATAAATATATTCAATACTTCCATTTTTAGGATTGCAACAAAAGTAAAAGCTATTTAAATTTAAATGCATGTAAATGACAAAAATATTTTAGTATAAATCTATGTTATAGCATATTTGTGATATCTATATTTCATCAACAAATCTTACAACCTTAAAATGTGTTAATTAATCTAAATCCTTAAAATGTGTTCATATATCTAAAATATCAAAAGCATGAGAAACTACAGTGGTTATAATAAACAAGAACCCCAAATTCTCCATGAGCGAATTAGTGCATTGTGCACAGGAAAGAATTATCTGCTTTCTTGCAAGGAAAAACAAAAGAATATCAGGGTTAGAAAAAAAAGGAATTGAAAGAATTAAAGATGATCCCATATACACAAGTACCACCAACCTAGAACCAGTAGAAAAGAACTTGAGAACAAAAGAAAAAATACATTGTTATGGTTAGGGATGCCAGTAAAGCAGCTCCCAAACTAAAAGATCTGGAAAAGGCATAGGCTCTTGAAAATAAGGAAGAAAAATTCTTGTTCTTCTGTATGTATTTGTACTATGTATGATGGAGTTCACAGAAACTTATTACAATGAGAACTAAATGATAAGATTAATCTAAAAATATCAGAAGTGTCTTATAAGTCTCACTTATTATACTACTACAATGTATCTGTAGGTTAATATCCAGGATATATCAGGCACTGGTAGCACTTCACAAGAAAAAAAAGCCAACCCCATCAAAAAATGGGGAGAAGAAATGAACAGAAGCTTCCAAGAAGAAGAAATTCAAATGGACAAAAGGTAAATGAAAAAGTGCTCTTCATCTTTAATCATCAGGGAGATGGAAACCAAAACAACAATTAGGTGCCATCTCGCACCACAGAGACTGGCACACATCCAAAACAGCAAGAACAACCGGTGCTGGCATGGATGTGGGGAAAAAAGGGACTCTCATCCACTGTTGGTGGGTGTGCCAACTGGTCCAGCCCTTTTGGAAAACAATATGGGCATTCCTCCGAAAACTAGATATTGAGCACCCATTTGATCCAACAATAGCACTCCTGGGAATATACCCGAGAGACCGAAAAACACATAGCAGAAACACTATCTGTACTTCTTTATTCATCTCTGCGCTATTCACTAAATGCCCAAGAACAGAGGACCGGCCAAAGAAACTGTGGTACATCTACACTATGGAATACTATGCAGCTGTCAGAAAAGATGAAATTATGAAATTTACCTGCAAATGGATGGACATGGAGACTGTCATGATGAGTGAAATTAGTCAGAAAAAAAGGACAGATATAGAATGACTGCATTCATTAATAGAATATAAATAGATACCAGTGTTTTACTAAGTGTGGGAAATGGTAATGGCAGATTAAAACTCACCATTGAATATACACAAAGAGACTTAAGTGATAAACTCTAAATATCTGCAGGGCTAGCCACAATGTGTAAAACAAAAAGGGAGAGAGATGCAGAGAGAGAGAGAGAGAGATAGAGGAAACTGGGGTACCTACTATTGAGGCAGCCTGGGGGTGGGCGGGAGGGGGTGGGGTACATTGGTGGTGGAAATGAGGCACTGGTGGAGGGATGGGTGCTGGAATACTGTATTACCAAGAACCAATTATGAACACCTTTTTAATTGTATGTCTCACAGTACAGACTTTCGTGTACCTATGACTGAACTTTGCTTCCTTTTTAAGGAGATATTTAATGGGCTTGTGATGAGAGGGGTATTTAATAGAGAGTGGTTCATTTACCAGTACCATTAAGGTTTATTCACTCTACCAGGAGTTTTTTGAATAAGCCTCTTGTAACTGGGGCCTTTCAAGGCATACATTATGATGATAGCAATAAACAGTACAGAAAATATACCAAATCAGGTACCATTTAAAATGTTCTACTTATATTAAATACCAGTCATTTTTCTTTCTAGAAAAAATAATATAGCAGGAAGTTGATCAAATTACAGAAGTTAACAAAGAGGTGGGTGAAATATAAATCCAGGCTGTGTGAACCCAGAATTCATACCTTAATTTTCATACTTTATAGTCCTTGATACTACTGACCATTCTCTGAGCACTCAACTAGGTGTATCATATCTTTAGCATGAAAAATCAAAACGCTTTTTGCCCTAAAACTTTATAATCTAAATTTTAAATTAAACACACAGTGAGTCCCTAACATGTGTGAGTCCTGGTTTCTCTCCTCCAACAATTACCCCCACACAAGATTTTTTTTATTATAATCATACAAAAGATGCAGACTTTTCCATAGGTCTGAGGAAAGATTAAAAGCCAAAGTTAGTAGTTTGGACATCAAGTATAATAGAAAATCAAAGGAAGTAAAATATGACTTCATGGAAGATAGTGATATTAAAACAGAAATTTTTTTTAGTTTTTAAATATTTTTACTTTTTATTCAATCACTGTGAGATACATGGTTACAAATTTGTTAATGATTTGAGTTTCAGTCACACAATGTTCCAATACCCATCCCTACACCAGTGTACATTTCCCACCACCAATGTCCCGTTACCCTCCTGCCCACCACTCACCCCCTACCTCTATAGCAGGTACTTCTCTCTCTCCTCACTCTTTCTCTTTCTTTCCTTTGGGCATTACAGTTTTCAATACAGATACTGGAAGATTATCATGTAATCACTTTACTTACTTTCAGCACTCAGTTCTTGCCCAAAGTGATAATTTCTAGCTATTATTATCATAGTGGTCCATTCTCTGTCCTAACTGTCCTCCACCTTGCCACACACCTGTAGCAAGCTTCCAAGCATGGGCCAGTCTTCCTGGACCCTGTTTCACCTTTTAAATTGATGCAATTGATGCCATTTTGCTGAGCAAAATGAGCTAAAAGGAGAGGGATAGGCATAAAAAGACTGCGCCATTTGTGGGATATAAAAACATAGTATGAGACTAATATCTAAGGACATAAATTGTTGCAGGACCCTCTCTAAGAGCCTCTGCATATGCTCTGGATTGCCTCCAGCAAATCACTTTGTAGATAAGAGGGTAGACTAAATGTGGCAGTTTATCTGACCATGTATTCTGTACTAGCTGGTATAAATATTCTCTCAAGCTACCACTATCATCGTGGGACTAGCTAGATCTTACCAGCATATTTGCCTGGCCACGTAGGATCCCTAAGTAATTAGACCAGAGAGAAATGCTGTTTGCCTCCAAGCAAGCAAGCATGGCTCCCTGATAACTCAAAGGCAACTAAAATACAAAACTACCTTAAAGTAGACGAGACTTGTGAAGGTTTGGAGAAATATTTAACTGGCATTAGTATTATTTAACTGGCATTAGTCTTTGGTACAGAGACATGCTATCTCAGAACCCCTTCTCTACCCTATAAAGGCATTTCCAGGCAGATCTTTGGCTCAAAACATTACCACATAATAGAGCCTAGGTGAGGTGCTGGGAGAAATTACCTAAGGGCATTTAACCCTTCCTGCTTCCCATAATAGTGGGAGGTCTGAGTTGCAGGGGTATAAAACCAGCCTTCTTCCTCTCTCACTCTCTCTCTTTTTGGGCTCTCTCTTGTAAGCTTGCACCCTTATTGGGAGTCTTGTCTTTCTCCTTTTTACGGGCCTTAACACGTGGTGGCCACCATCTTGACCTACACATGTCTGGGGTTCTAGCTGGGAATCCTAAGCACAGGGTTTCTCCTATTGCTGACTTGTATGCCTGAATCTGTGATAAGTAAAGCCTCTTAAAACTGCATCGGATTCCTGAGTCTTCATCCATTCCCCGCCGGCTTCTGAGGTAGAAGGGAACTCGCTTCACGGCACTGTCGGGGACCCTGGTGGCATTCCCGACAAGAAATAAAAGAGAAATGTTTTATGTCTGGACATTTCTAAAATGATATTTTTCATGGTTTGCCTCTTAATGATTGATATAGTTTACTTAACCAATGATTCAATGATTCAGCCACAAGGATGAACATCATTACTGAAATTATCAATTAATTGTAATGAAATCTGGCTTTCCTATATAAATTATAAATTTTTATTATTACCAAGATACTGTTTTCTCAATGTGTGACTTGTGACCTCTATTGTGTGACTTTCAGTACACCTTATCCTGGTCTATTCTTGGCAAGAATCAGTACAATCTTCTAAAAAATCTTTAAAAATCTATAAACTCAGGAAAATCTTGACAATCTGTATTTTTTCAAGGTACTGTGGACTGTTTTTTTTTATAAATTTGTATATTTCTAAAAGTAAAATTTGAAATTCAATTTGTACTTTGTTAAAAAAAATTTTGCAGTGCCTGCCAACCTTTGCCATATTGAAGTGATAGTTGTTTAGCTGCCATCTTGTGGCAAACAACAGACACTGTTTAAAAAAAATTCAGCATTTCATAGTAAGAGTAAAGATTTTCATTTTGATTTCCTCTTCATCGATAGTTTCATATTCCTTTCATCTATCACTAAGGTACACACTTCTGCTTTTTCTGAGATGAAATGTTTTGGAGACAAAATATGACATTGATATTTCAGCAGTTCATTTATTATTCTTATTTAGCTTTCCATAAAAGAATATTTTGTGGGCTATATGAATGTCTATAAATGTACAAGAATTTACATTTTCCTATTTTGAGACAACCTAGGAAGAATTAATAACTTAAGAATGAATAGAGTGAGCTCAAGCTCAGTATTTGAGCTTGGAGCAATAGTACAGTGGGTAGGAGCATGCCTTGCATGTGGTGGTCGACCTGAGTTCAACTTGACACCATATTAGGTCCCCAAAACCCAGTAGAACTAGTTCTTGAGTGCAGAGCGAAGAGTGAGCCCTGATTACCACAAGGTGTGGCCCAAAACAAGAACAAAA